>JASJOG010000040.1:945000-982500 GCA_030142905.1 Heliopora coerulea
CGCCTTAGTATTAAGTAAACTATTCTATAGTTCTACTGTATGGAGCAATACTTCTCAAGCTAATTTAGATAAGCTCCTATCTGTACAGATGTTTGCTTGTAGAATCGTAACTGGTAGCAGAAAGTATAATCATTACTCCACAGCTGAAGAAACTAGGATGGCTATCAGTAAGACAACAATTATATCTTCGTTTTGCTATCTTTAGCTTTTAAGTGTATAAATGGCTGCGCACTTGAATATTTATCTTCTAAGATCAGAAGTAAGTTTAAGGTCAACCAGAAATTCTTAGCTGTTAAATATTCCATTTTATCATACAGCCAGTGGTCAGCGTAGCTTTGAATATCGCGTTATTTCCTTGTGGAACGAATTAGATTCTAAGTTAAAACTTAGTAAATCAATTATATATTTTGAAGGATCATGTAGGAAGGCCATTCTAAGTAAACGTTTAGGTTTTATCAAGTAATTTTAAACTCTATACGGATATATTAGTTATTTTGTATTGTTTTAATAGAGAAGAGCCATAAAGTTTGTAAAATGTAAATGTAAGCTTATCAGTAACAACAACAACAACAAAAAAAAAAACCAAAAAAAAAACAAAACAAAACAAATAAAAAACCCAAAAAATCGCGGGGAAATATTGTAGTGTACGTCAGAAACACGGCTTGTAAAACGAATACGAGCTTGATACTTTCGGACGAGTGGACGGACATTATCCATCCCAAAATTCAGTTCAAACCAATCCGTTCAATCTGATGACAGCCATTCAATTTGAAGTGCCCGATTTAATTTGAAGCACTGCGACTCACTATCAAGAAATACAGTTAATTCGAAGTGAACCGTTCAATTTGAATTAATCCTTTCAATTCGAAGTTATGCAATCCAATTGACGGTGCGTTGTCCCAGGGGCGTAGTTAACCCACCATGACTGGGGGATGTCCAGCCTAATTTGCCCAAATATTGTATCCATTCAAAAATAGCTGGAATTTAATTTGACGTGCAATCAGGCTATGTATGGTGTACCCTCGGCCCCACAGACCTAATACATAAGTTAAATATAAACTAGTACCCAACAGGGATTTTGACCTACCTTACCAGACCAAATTTTCCCCGAATTACTATCTATTTTTTTTCCTCGAATTTTCCTTTTTTCGCGAACTCTGAAGGAAGGGGGTTGCACCCTCCACACAGCTCTATAAACTACGCGGCTGCTTTGTTCAGTTGATTGCCAGTTAAGCATCGTCTTTGATTCCTGACGGTTTCACACAACTTATTTCAATAATGTTAATTTTGACGTTATCCAACTGCCGAAAGGGATAGTTCAATTTATTCTTCAGCCATACTTCTTAATTTACCAGGACTAAATTTCAATGATTTCGATGAATGAACTACACCTTTTGCTGTTCATTACCAGAAAGTATATTATCATTAACGCCAACCTCAAACTCATTAACGCAAAAATACATTCATTTTATTCAATCGACATTCATTAGCATAGATACACAACCATTTTCATCGAAGGACATTCCATAGCGCACACAGATGACCATTAACATCATTCTACTATACATTAAAGATAATAAAATTTCAATCAGGCAAGATATTTCTCTTGCGTAATTGAAAATTTATCATCCTAATGTATAGTAGAATGGTATTAATGGTCGTCTGTTGGCGCTATGGAATGCCCTTCGATGCAAATGGTTGCGTATCTTCGCTGGTGAATGTCGATTGAATAAAATGAATGTATTTTTGCGTTAATGAGTTTGAGGTCGGCGTTAATGATAGTTTATTTTCTGGCAATGAACAGCAAAAGGTGTAAAATCACGATTGACAGACCTCTTGCCGGTGACCAACGAGTTTTCTTTCAGAAGGTTCCGAACTTCGTAAATCTCTTTGTAATATAGATCGATCCCTGCTGCCAGAACATAGCAAGTCACCATTCCACGCAATAGCCCCTGAAAATTACAATAAGCAAGTAACAAATGATAAAAATACGTTTCCATTGCATGATTCAATTAATAAACGAATAAGAGCAAGACTATGATGCAGGAAGAATAAGAAAAAGGAGAGACGGAAGAGGAGGGATGGCAGAGAGGGTTAGAGGAATCGGGAGAGTGAAGAAAAAAAAAACAAAGGAAAAGGTGACACAAGAAACGAGAAAGAAGAAAGAAAAAACTGAAAAGGGAAAAGACAGTGAATAGGATGAAAACAACCACTGAAAAAAAAGGGGGAACAGGAGAACAAAAAGTAGGAGGAATGGAGCAAAACACATTTCGCAAAAGATTAGAAGAAGGAGGATGACAGGGGCATAGAGTAAAAGAAAGAGGGGAGGAAAGAGAGGGAGAAGTAAGAGGAAGAGAAGGAGAATGAGAACAAAAATAAAAGGAGAAGATAAAGGAGTAGATGCAGAACGTGAAGGTGACACTAAAGATGAAAGTTAAGGTCAAGGTCAGGACAGGGTTGATGGAAACGGTTGAGAGGAGGAACGAGATAGAGAACGAGGAAGAAGAGGATAAAGAGCGTGAAGAGAAAGTAAAAAAGAGGAGACGGGCAATGAAAAGGAGAAATCGAAAGGAATGGAAAGGAGAAATCGAAGGGAATTAAAAGAAATCAAAAATAATGAACAGGAAAAGGAGGATAAGCGGTCAAACATAAGAAAGACTACGGTGCTTTCATACCAATTCGAGCTGTATGACCTTCTAAAGTCCTCAGTTTCTTTTGAGCACTAGCATCCCAAATTTGAACGAATCCCCGGTGAGTACCGACAGCAACATGACCATTCTGGGAAATAATAAAAGTTGTGCTTTAACATATCTTAATCAAATATATATCATAAGTTCATAAAGAAAAGAATGCAATACTCACTCTGTCAGACCACGATACAGAAGTCACCGAATCCCCATCAGGCGACAAGTCGCAAAGCTTTGTTACCTAAACATAACCAGGGAGTAAAACAAAACGAACAGTTTCAGGCGCGTATGAAGTCGGCCAGCGCGAATGAATGTTTAAGTAATTACAAATGGGACACTGCCGCATGGTTTCTGGTGCAAGAATAACAACAATTCGGCGACAAAAAAATAAAATCATATAAGCTGCATAAATTTAAACGACCTGCATGATTTAAAAAAGGGGAAAAACAAAGATTGCCTTGAGTTAAATAGCTTATGGAAGGGAAGAATGCAATATGAATAAAAGGTATGTCTCAAATTGAGGTTTCCAGGATGTAAGGAAACTTTGACGTACTGAAACTATAAGGGTTCATACGGTATTTGTTTCAGTCTTCCCTAATCGTTATCGTCTTTTGGGCTAGAAACAAAAGCAAGTTTTTACTTTGTCAAAGAATGTCTCTGTCAATACAAACCAAACAAAAAACGGCCGGCACGTTTCAGTTTGAAAGGTTTCATGAAAACTGAGAGTGGCTCGAGTAGGTGATAAATTAAGAAGAGGTATACTTTCAACTTTGAGGTCTAAAAACGTTTGATTGCCCAACTTAAATCAAAAATATAATATTGCGTATCATACTTCTTTTTAAGAGCTTGAAAATGACAGTAACTCAATCCCGTACGATGAATTGAGATGCGACAGAATTATTTATCCACACATATACTACATAAATCGATTTACAGTTAACCAGAAGTAAAATACTTTTCAGGGGACGTCAGCTTATTCGGTAGTTTAACTATTCAAGAAGCAAATTGTTTAGCACTAAGCGACCAGGCGGCTATCAAGTGTTGGTCGAACGGTTATCATATCAGGTTAGGACTCAACGCTTCGTCTCTTTCTTCGGAGAAAATAACTGACCATCCAGGAAATTTTTGGCTAAGTATGGCGGATTTGAACTGTTCGTAAGTGTCTGACTGAAGTTTAGTTCGTAGTGGAATTTATTCCTTAACAACTTTAACAGCTTCCTCGTTGATGACTGGTGCTCTAGCACACAACCAATTGAAACTGTCAGTATAACCACAGGTAACGCAATCGAAGGGCATTTCTAAGCCTGGTCGATTACTTACCTGACTTGTGCAAGCACTCCAGAGATAAACACAAGTTCCTAAGCCAACACTGAGAATATTCTGCTGAGACCAGTCGACTAAATTTAGATAGAAGTCATCCTACAGAAACGAAATACGGTAATCTTGGAAAACAAGAGGTGTTCTGATGGAGTAGATATAACCTTAGTGTCTGGTACCAAAAGCTTTGCGAGGTAAAAAACAGACAAACAGACATAGATCACAAACTCATTACTTTAATTCTGTTGTGGTTGGGAGAGCAAAACACGTAATAATCCTTGTAGTTTCTTTTGGGCTTTCTCACCACCGCTATTACTACTGCTACTGCCACTGCCACTACCGTTACTGTTACTAATAATAATAATATGACGTGTGAAACTCTTCCTCCTAGGTGCAAGAGATGGACTCCCTAGTAAGCTAGCATTGAATATTGAGCCTGTAACCGGAGCACCAAACCAGTGCCTAAAGCCCTAAAATTGTCACAAGAACCCGATATTAGTTATTGCAGTTTCACGAGTGTTATTACACTCTCGAGCGTGTTATTACAGTCCCAAGCGGGTTCCTACTGTCCCAACCCTGTTATTACAGTCCCAACTCTGTTATTACGGTCCCAACCCTGTTAGTAAAGGGCGAAACTTATTACAATCCAAGTCAGTCATAACAGTCCCGAACCTATTATTACAGTCCCAAGCCTATTATTATGCTCCCGAGCGTATTATTACAGTCCTGACTCTGTTATTACAGTCGCAACTCTGCTATAAGAGTTGCAAGTACGTTATTACAGTCCCAACCTTGTTATCACAGTCCCAAGCCTGTCATTAGATTCCCAAGGCTATTTTTACAGTTTCAACCCTGTTAGTACAGTCCCAATTTGTTATCACAACCTCAAAACTGTTACCAAGAAACCCGTCACCAAAGCCCAAACCAGTAACTAGACCCTAAAGCCAAATTTTAGTGCCCCAAACCGTTTACAAGAGCTTTAAGCTCGATATTTTAGCCAACGAGTAGAAATCTAATCCAGCCAATAGGTTCTTTAATCGAGAGGAGTCATCAAATTTAATGAAGTGTTACCAGGGAGGAAGACTGAGACCAAACGTACAGCCCAAATGGTGGGAACGTCCCAGCTTTTAATGAACACTTTAATACTCAATTAGGTTACGTTTACATCTCATATTGTCCAACAACTCACAAAACACGTGTGTGCTTTTCACACTGTGAGTCTCGTTTACCATGTATACTTTCATATGGAGGCTTCACAACAGCAATCGAAACGTAGAAACAAAACAATTTTCCACGGAGCATCAGAAGTGCTTCAGCGATCCCCCTCAGTGTTGTTATTCGCTCGGGTAAACCCTGCCTAGTCTCTGATGGAAAATAATGATTGTGACAGATGTTTTAGCTATACGACGTCCTGTATGGCAACGCCGAATTTGAAGAAGCAAAGAAAGCAACTCGTGAAGGAATATTTACGGAGTATGTAGAACACGGACTAAGCTTACCTGTAGTTCGGGCGCGTCTAGTACCTTGAACGGAACTTTTGAAATTTTTCGCGTCGTCTAAAAACATTTATAGAGGGAAAAAAATCAACGTCTTGCATTTGAGTTTGTTTTACTTAGATTTCAGTCGATCACTTTCAAACGACTGATTAATGATCACCATGATCTACTTCATCAAACGCGAGTGAAAAGCGAGACTCCTTATTATCCTTTTTTACACCAAGTAGTCGTCCCAGTTAGGTACACGATTTCGATAACCTGTACAAACCGGTAAAATTAAAGAAAGTCCACAAAAGTTCTCAAGAATGAATATCACAACTAGAAACTGAAAACTTTAAGATTTAGTTTCAATAGTTAATATTGTACTGCTTGTGTAGGCCATTCCAAATGAGACAAACGTTTTTGGCGAAACAACTTCCCCTATCATCTCATGGGATCTTAACTGGAAATAATGAGAAACCAACTCAATTCATACAAAGTCGGCTCGCACGATAAAATTCGCTGAGTGGAAACCCGGAATTAGTCCTAAAACTTTTAAGTCATACTAACAAGACAACAAAAAAACACAAAAACACTGACATTCAAACGCCCATTTCATCTCTTACCTTTCTCGGCGACCTCAGGAGGTTTTGGCTAACGTCAACGAGATAAATAAGAAACAGATAATTGAGTTTACATGATTGAAGAGCTAGACTCTCCAGTACAGGAAGAAAATCATTGCAAGGCGCCTTTCTCAAGCGTTTTTCGAGTAAAGCAGAAGTCGATACGAATGCTGGTTTTCATAGACGTTTAAATCACATAAATAACAGGTAGTATCTCAAACCTTTTTCAGGTTAGTGTGCTTAACAATTTCTTTTGAAGTAGTGTCAAAATATTACAGTTTTGCAGTAGTTTGGCACGTTACTTAATAATTTGTTTCTTTGTGGTTTTTCACGTCAAACGGTTTACCCATACACGTTCAAGAATCAACATATGAAACTGCTGAATGTTGACTGAAGTTAATTGGTAAGTCATTTCATTTATCAAACGTGCCATAAACTGAATACAAAGCATACAGAACCATTTAGCAGATAATCGAAACCGTTTCGTTAACACCCAAAATAAAAGCAGTTAGTTCAAGGAGACGTGTTTGAAAAGCCCAAGAGGTGAGGGAACGGCTGAAATTTGCGAGAGAATGACACAGACGTTTTGAGCGAAGTATCTTTCACATCGACGAAGAGCCTTCGTCCGCTCATCCTTTCGGCTTTTCAAACACGTTTTCATCACTTCCGATGCAGCACTCTAATCTTTTTTATTGTAGTTCAAGGAGACGTCTGTTCGTATCCCACTCGTGCTAAAAACCTCTGGCACGTTTATGACTTGTGCGGGTCAAAGCTCAGGCCTAATAAAAGATTACGAGACTAAAAAAAGGTTCAATTGGCACAAACAAAGGCCTCTTTACACCTAACTAAGGTGCGACAAAATTTCGAAAAATAATCCTAACTTTGAACAAGCCACTAAGTTAACTCTCTCTCTCTCCCTCTCTCTGTCTCTGTCTCTCTACATATAAAGAGCGTGATGGGGTTAAACCGTGGAGTATCAGCATTACTCGCAAGAATTCGCTCAGGTACCGAAAGTTATCATAACATATTACGCAGTTTTCCTTTCTCGACTAAACAATTTCAGGTGTTTGAATATAGGACAAGATAATGCTTTGTATAATAACCACTGATCACCTGTTTTTGCTAACTGGAGAGAGCGAGTACGATTTTCCATCAAATTCCGATCTTCTCATTCTCTTCACTTGGTACTAAATGAAATTGATAAGAAGTTAGCACTACTGCACTGTAGTGATGTAGTAATTCCCTCTTGTTTATGAATAAGTTAATACGTTGTAGGAAGGCACGCACAGTTGCAAGCATGTGGAGTAACAGTACAGAGCGAAGATAAATAAAGAGAAAATATTTAAATGCACTATTTAGTGGCATACTGTTCTGTACATACTCCACGTTCAGTCGCAAAATTTGTATTCATTTAAAAGACGCACTCTTGGATGATCGCAAACAAGCGACTACTTTCAACATCGCATGTAACTCCATAACACAATATCCACTGTTTAATATGTTTAGGTTTCCATTAAAATTGAAAAAAGTCACACTTGATTTTTCTTGGTCATCTAATGTTATTTAAAATCAATAAAAATAACTCGACTGGAGATCGCAAAGGTGGCCGCGGCTGCGTAAGAGAGGTGGCCGTTTATTAGAGGATCACTTTGCAATAAATTAATATGAGAATATTCGGGACTTTGATAAGTGGCCGCTTAATAGGAGTTTGACTGTATTTCAGACCGCATTTGTAGTTTTTGTTCCCAGCAACAATGTTTTTCTTATTCTTTGCCAGATCAGTGGTTGATCTGGAAAGGTTTCGCGTTTTCATGAAGAAAATTTTATATCGGTCTGAGTTCAAACCGGTCTGAACTCATTCAGGTTGGTCAAGCACCCCACGAACAAGGATTGGTATGGGCAGCGATCTCAAGTCGTGTCGGTCTGACTTCGTGCCGGTCTCAAGTTATCTTCCCGAAAGACACTAAAAAATCTCACTAACAAATCTCAAGATAATTCTGAGATAACTCTTTTACAACAATTATGTATGTTGCATATTATATTAGACAGAGCCCGATAATATTCTGGAATATAAGGATTCAAAAAAATTTACCTGAAAAAGACTCCTGGCACAACCTCCATTAGGTGTCCCTCTGTTTTCGTTATTTACAGCAACGCCTTGGGAATCCTAATAAAAAAGATACAGCTCAGTATTTTCGAACTGTTTGGCGATAATTCGTGAATCAAGACGTTTTGTACAAATGCCACAAACTCTCGTTTATTTATAGCCAATTTGTTCTGATATTCACTGCTTGCAAAGAAGCGAATAACTTAAATGAGTTACATGCAGCCACTCATTGAGCACCAGCTAACCACTTAGGTTAGGGTTAGGTTTAGGGTTAACGTAATTGTAAGGGTTAACCATCCATATCGCAAAGTTGTCGTCGTCGTCGTCATTTTGATTGTTATTTTGGTTTTCGAGACTCTTTCCATCTGTCATTTCTCCATTATCAGAATGACGACTATCCTGATACCTCCTCGTGTACAGCATCTACCCACGACTTCAATGTTTGTTAATTCGTCCCTTGGAGTTTGTGCGCGGGAGTGATTTATCTCTGGTAAAAAGGGACGGGGGTCAATCTCGCATGAAAGACCACTCTACATGGATAAAGAACGAATAGCTGGATTGAAATTTTACTAACAGCATGACAAATGTGTTTAATCGAGGTATGCATAACCCTTTCCTGTTTGAGACCTCTCTCCTTAAACAGTAAAATCGTTTGGCGTTAGCCCGATTAAAATAAAAAAAGTTTGATAAGGACCGAAAAAAGTTAACTATGTTTAAGCAATGAATGGTAGCTATTAAATATACTTTAATACATAGGAGTTTAACAAATAAAATGGAATACAATGGTAAGTGTATTTAATGTAATATAAACGTACAATGGAAGAAATACTCCACATAACTACCTTCAAGTCATCTATTTCGGTACCAAGCAGTTCATTTTTTAACAAGCAGTTGTAAGCATAGCTCTCTTTAAAAGGAAAAACAGATTCGAATATTAACTCTTAAGAATCGGACATGCACAAATCTGATGTTCTAGAATATAAAGAACATCATTCAAACCACTGATCTACAGCTATTCTTCTTATTACATCGCCTATTTTTTTCTTACCTACCAAATAAACTATTACGCTTACCGAACTTCCTCTATTTAGCTCCCTGGGTACTTATCTTTTTTAGTGTTTCTGAACTGGGGGCTTATCAGAAAAGAGGTCTAAATATGGGATCAATAAATTTTCATGTTCTTTAGAAATTCATGATTATATAAATAAATACATTAATTCGTACTGATATAAATAAATTACGCTGAACCTTAAACATACCGACTTTCAATTAAATCAACGTGTTTCTTCATGGAACGTTGTCGCTTAGTGCTCATAATTCCATATTGAAATATATGTGCTTTTTAATGAATAAAACTACCCCGGTCAGTGGTGGAGGCTTAATAGAGGCTGGGGGCTTATTTCTTTGAGCTTTTGAACAGGGGCTAGTTAAAAGTGGGCCTAAATAGAGGAAATACGGTGATTTCGTCTGTGCCGGCTTTTCCACTAGACAAAATGATACAATCCTAGACACTCATTACGAACATAAAAGCTATTTTTTAATGATTTTGAAGCAGTAAATTTGTTTAACGTTTGTTTCAAACTGTGTAAAACTAGCCAGAAATTTTATATCAGTCGGAAGACTATTCCAAGCCTCCACTCCTCTAAAGGCAAACAATTTTTTTACTGTTATTTGTTTTTGGGTTTTGAAGCAAAACATTACACTTTAATGATCAAGTGTTGTGACCATGAAATTCAATTGCATGAGTGAAACAGTTTCATAAACATCTTTGAGACATTTTGTTTTTGACCTTAAACGTTAAAGTAGAAGTCAGGATTTTTGCTAAGCTTTTTCAAAGGAAGGAAAAAACTGAAAATAGCTGGTAACGAAGTCACCTGCTCGTACGCAGGGAGTTTAAGGGCTACGTAGGGCCCCAGCGGGGTCCTGGGAGAAGCTTCCGGGAGCTCCTCGGTGCTCAGCAATTCATAGGATTTCTGGATGCACCTCAGCCTACCATTTTTTAAGTACTTCTTAAACAGAGTGCTGTCCTTTTTATTGCAATTTCACAATTATTGTTTAATGAATTTTCTTATCTATGTACATGTACTGCAAATGAGCCAGGGAAGTACCATGAACATGTAATCAACATTTTGATTTATTGAATCAGTGCTATTAATAAACAATACTTTTCTCGATCATAAAATATTGTTTCAACCTGTAGTCAGTCTCGACACAGTGCACGATGACGTCCACGTGTGAACGCCATGTTGTCTATGTTTCTCAATGAATGTTGGGAGTTCTCTATGGCCGTGGGAGATTATGGAGAATGGAAAGCAAACATGGCGGAGTTTGAACTATATGTTGTCTTGGCGGGATGAATAGCTCTAAACAAGCACGAATTCTTCAACAGATGATGCATTTTCAAAGCAATAACATCAGACATATATTTTCGAAACATTAGACGAAAGTAATATGTTTAATACAGGCAAGATTTCCTTCAGAATACAATGGATTTTGAACAAAGGACGCTAAGTGGATAATTACGATAAATATCACAGCAAAATAGATAGTAACATTTACTTGAAAAGCCGATAAAAATGACCGGTTACTGGCTCTTAACAAGAACCGTGAGGTTGTATCATACTCATTTTTCTTAATTCAGGTACCCTATTTTTTTGAAAAGATTAGCCCTTCACAGGTAATCATGATGAAGGTACTATTCCGTTAACAATTCTCGTACGGTGAGCCCAGACTTGGCAACAGTAAACAAAATAAGACAGAGCAGTATTATAAATATTATAGCAGTTGGGTACTAGAGCAAAGCTTTTGCTCCATTGCTCATTCACAATATCTCTCCATTTCCCCTTTTCATGAGTCAATAAGCCCTTTGTTAACACAAATACTAGGGCTCTGCCCAGGACCATTTAAGTGCCGGGCACCTTCAGGCCCGGGGTCATATCCCCCCAAAGTCATCAGACAATCCGTTCTGGTTTTGAATGGATCTCATATTTCATCGTGCACATGCTGGTGCTAAATTTTACCAAATAATGGTTAATAATATTGTTTAAGTGTAATATAAAAAAAAAATTCTGGAGGTTTTCGTATCACATATTTGATACTTTTCGAGTGCCGGGCGGAAGGGTCCGCTTTGGCGTAAGTACCGAGCGGTAATGCCGAGTACCGGGCGCTACCACTCAGCGCCGCCCACTGTGGGCAAAACCCTGAAATACCCTTCTTTGCTTATCACTAAAACACTTTTGGATAAAATTGTTTATAGTTCATAATTTTCCACGAGTACGAAAAGTTTTCACTAGTCTACTGTACAAACTTCAACCATGCAAAAACGACCTCGACAAAAAGTGTCTGTAACTGTAATTTCTTATTGACACCATAGTGTCTTATAAATGTGACAGTTTGCCTTTGAAGTTGTTTGCCTTCAAAACGTTACAACATGTACTCTAGAACACAAATATATAAAATACAGTGATGCGTGTTTACCTTTCGAATCCGGGCTTGTTTCCCTACAAAAATAAATTAAACACACATAGTGACAGGAACAAGGACCGATTTTAAGGATCCAACGATAATTCAATAAAAAAATACCAAATCAATTAAATGATTAGTAATAACATATCAACTTTGCATTGGCAAAGTTGCAGTGGCAAAAGTTTGCAGTGGCAAAAGAAAGGAGAAATTTTCCATGACAAATATTATATTTTTAATTTTCCTGATGTATTAGTGATAATTCAGAAACTCCGGGTCACCATCAGATAAGAACATCCATTGTTTGAAAACATGCTATATCCTGCCTGGTGAAGATTTTTGGTCAAAACACGATATCGTCATGCAAGCAGCAGCAGATTAATAAGAGAATTGGTAACGTTCTTGTCAACTGCGATATAGCTCCAGTTAAGGGTGTTCGGACGTACATGTAGTTAGCTTCATGGACATCCAAGCGTTGCTAAGAAAGGTTAGAATGAACGTAAATACTCATAGCGTTTCACAGATTTCAGAACCAACCACGACAGCCGGCAAGTGGTATTCGTACGTAAAGTTCTGCTTTCTGATGGTGTGCTGTTTTGATAAAGTCACAATTTTCGTATATTTCTGAGTGCCAATATTTTATTTGAAGGTTATTAGAATCTGGATCGTCTTCCCCAGAAACATATGCAACAGTTCTATAAATCACGTGCCGGAGATATTGACATTTTTATGTGGAAAATACATTAAAATTGTGAAAATTTGATTGATGGACAATCGCATAGCTCTGGTTGAAATGGTTTCCAAAATACAGCATAAAGCTAATAATGGTGAAAGTTATAGAGCTTTTTAGGTGTTCACATGACGTTAGCGTGACGTTACCATATTACGTCACCGAACGTAAAATGTTTGCTCACACATTTCACATACACAATATCTTGGTTATTTCTTAAAACTGCACACTCTACCTGAAGTAAGTTACCTGCTGAAATTACTTGTCCTTTGCAACTGTAGCACATGTACGGCAATGGAATACGTACGAACACCCTTAAACAAGCGTTACAGTTAAGGGAAATATGACATGAGTGAGTTTTTAATATCAAACGAGAGAATATTCTCTCCATACTCAAGAAAAGTATGTCATTTGTAAATTTTGATGAGTTAGAAAATTGTAATTATAGTTTCCACTATATCTTTCTTTAAAATTTTCGCTAAATATGTACCACATTTTCTATCTAAATGAAAAGATCAAGAAACTACAAGAAATTAGTAAGATATTATCATACCTGGTTATCGGGCTATTTTTGTTACCGTCAACATTTTCCTTCATATAAAAGAGTTCAGAAAATGGTTATAAATCATGATAAAGCACCAATATTCTGTTAAAGAATACATTCGTCAAAGTCTACCGCACATAGACTGAAGAATCACTTACAACATAAGGATATTAACTGATATAATCAAGCGGAAGGAAACTTCGTAAAGGGAATTGTTTTGCTAGAAGAATTCTGCTTTAGATAGAACACAGACAACTAAAGTTTATTTAAAATAACGTGAATTTAAGACAGGATGTTGCCATATATATCCCAACTTCTTTGAAGTATGGACTCGATGGTTTGTCGCGATAAAATTCTCATCCATATTTTTCTGCAGCTGAAGCCAGATATAGAGCATTGGGTGCGTAAGTGCCGAGATTTCTAATGAACAGTTTAGGCGAACAAATTTGATTGCCTGCAAACTTGAATGCTCTCATTGACTTTATGAATCCCCCTCTACAACATTGCTTTCGGTAAACTCGCTTTTAGAGTCTTGGTATACAAATTTGACAAAACTACAATTGATTTTTATCGTAACAGATTAGAGGATAAAGCTTTTGAAGACCTCAGTAAGGTTATTTTTCGTTCCCTGCCAAAAACGGCGCAGTAAAATTGACATGCCCTGTCACTTCCTTTGCAAACTGATTTTATGCTAGGTTTCGGTCCCGCTTTCCACAGAAAAACGAGTTGCAATGGTGTCACAGAATGTCTCTGTCAATAAGTAATGGATAAAATCTTCCTGGTCCGTTTTGTTAAATCATGCATCGATCACTAAAATGCCATTACGTTTGAATGGTTTCGCGATAGTACAATCAGGCTGGAGCCAAAGTATTAAAAGAATTATTCGCTTTGAGAGATCTTAAAACGTTTGACCACTCATTTTAAATTAAGCCTCACACAAAGACGCGCATAGAAGTGGAGAGACCATAAACCACAACCAGGAAATGGATGGAGATGAATAGAGAAACCACATGGAGAGATATCAGAAATGAATGAACTTGGAGATAGATAAAGATTCAGGCGAAGACTGATCGAAGACATTTGAAATGTCTAGGGGGACTGAACAGGCATTCCGTAGGTATGATATATCATATGAAATAACCCTGTTCAATGATAATGACGTCCTTCTCCAAATCAGTGGAAGTAGGTTGGTAGTTGGAAACCTACTCCGCTTCAACCTCGCAAGATTGAAGGGGATAAAGGCGTTTGAAACGATGAGTATTACCTTTAAAAAGGAAACAGATAAGCGTGACACAACTAAACCCGCTTATCTTTAATGGTGAGGCAACCCCCATGGTTAAAAAGTGCAGACATTATGGAGGTCGTTGAAAAAAGCGGTTTACAAATTAATAATGGAGTTAGTGCAAGGTTGTCTGAAGGGTCCAGTTGGACCGTTGAAGGTGTAAATCATCATTATGTTCACATACTCAGGTATGGGTCATTAAATGGTGCCTCATATATTGAACTACCAGCGAGCTTAAGGGGTAATAAAAGAGGCCTAACCAACATTAAAAATGAGGATGATAGATGTTTTATGTGGTGCTTGCTGACTCATAAACTCCCTGATAAAACGAATCCACAGTGGGTGAAAGAGTACGAAGAACATGTTGAAAAAGTTGACTTCAGTGGCGTAACATTTCCAGTGAAACAAAAACATTATAGTAAAACAGATGAGAACAATAACATAGGAATAAATGTGTTTGGTTATGAGGATAAAAAGGTTATTCCAGTTTACATTTCAAAGGGTCATTATTAGGATGACATGGACATGCTTCTGATAGGGAAAGATGGTGTAAAACATTACATATTAGTAAAAGACTTTAGTAGTTAACATATACTTACAAACAAACATAAACAGAAGAAGCAATTCTGCAGGAGATGCCTACCGTGCTTCAGTAAAAAATGAACACTTGGATAATCACTCACCACATTGCAATGAAATAAGTGAGAGTCAGGCTGTTAAGACGCCGAAAGAAGGCTCAAAAATTAACTTTAACAAACATAGTAAGCAGCTTCCCATCCCCCTTTGCAATATACGTTGATTTTGAAAGCATAACTAAAAAGACTGGGAAAGAATTGGGTGAGAAGGACAAGAGTTTCACGGTGAAATCCCGGGATCATGAGTACTGTGATGATGAGCTCATAAACCCAGTTGAGGTGTATATGGGTGTGGACGCTGTTTATAAGTCCTTAAAGAGAGTACTGGAGTTACGTCATTATTGTTATGATAATATGCATAAAAAAACTCAATAAAAAATCTAAAGGTGCCATCAAAATGACTAAAAACTGTATAGTTTGTGGTAGTGAAGAAAATAGGGGTCACACCAAACAACATGGAGAGGTATATGCCTTTCATGGTTAATGATGATATTGTGTTCATCGACACCCTTTAGTTCACGGCAAGCAGTCTTCATCGATTTGCATCGAACTAACATGAGAATGGCTAACGGTATGAGTCTGAAGTCTACTCTGAACGTAAGCTTGAACTAATGAAAGGGAAAGGAGTCTACCACTATGACTACACGGACCCCATTTAAAAGTTTGATGAGGACAAACTCTCTGAGAATTCATGCTTCTACAGCTTTATGAATGGTAGTGGTATAAGTGATTCAGATTATAACCACGCAATGGAAGTTTGGAAACAGTTTGACATGAAGAACATGGGTGATTATCATGACCTCTAAAAACTGATGTTTTACTTCCTACAGATGTATTCACAAACTTCCGTAAAACGTGTCTGGAGTATTACGGATTGAATTCATGTCATTACTATAGTAGTCCAGGTCTAGCATAGGATGTAATTTTGAACATGACTGCCGTGAGGTTGGATTTCAAGTCTTACAGACATGTACCAGTTCAATGAAAGAGGCATGAGGGGTGGTGTTAGTTACATCTGTAAACGTTATGGAGTTACTAACAACAATTACGGGAAAAACTACGATCCGGGAAAAGAAAGTAGTGACATCATGCACCTGCACGCGAACAGCCTGTATGGGTGGGCCATGTCTCAGCCTTTGCTAACAGGTGACTTCAAGTGGGTGGATGTTATAGTGCTGGATCCTGAAAACTATGATGAAAATGGTGGAAGGGTTTAATATTGGAAGTTGATATAGAATACCCTGAGAAGCTCCATGACAAACATAACGACAACCCACTAGCTCCAGTGAAGTGGAGATCAAGAACGAGACGATATTACAAATTATTAAACAATTTTAATATATTATCAAATATAGATCCAAAAGAACGCACCCTAAGTGTAATAACGGTAGTGCTGCCATCCAACAGATTGCACTTGGTGATCCAAAAACATTCATTTCAAATTTCAATACTTACATACTAAACAAAATCGATTATGGTAAATGCCTTGTGTGATTTTATGATGTTGTGAACATCACAATACTCACTCGCCTGTACCTGCCTCGATCGTCGTCTAATACTTTGCAAATCGTAAATAAAAACCGTACGAACGCATTTAACGTCACGTAATCCGTATTTATACAATAAATCGAATCGTCAATAAAATTACTGAAGATCAATCACGACTCTTCGAATTATATCACGAGCCAATAACGTTACGGAATTTGTATAGATCATGGATCACGTCAGATGACTGTTTTCATTCTTTTCCATGTCCAAAAGTTGTCTGTTACCTTTCAATGAACCTTTTAAATGTTGTTTGTGCAAAATAAACAGATTTCATTTCTCTTCTGCCTGTTCAGTTCGAGATGCACAGAAAACGTCACAATGTGGTAAGAACATCAGTGACCCACTCCAGTACGTGTAGCAGGCACACTTCGTGTGCGCATCTACATGTACAATTAAGCAGATAACAGAAAATGAAATTTGTTTGTTGCTTAATAGAGGTAAAGCATCATTATAACGAAATACAAGTATAAACATACCTGTAATAAATTGAAGCCTACTTCCCAATTGGAACCAGCTCGACTTGGAATAAATCTACAGTTTGGAATAATTGAAAGCTCAACAATCACCACCTGGCAGCTCGGAAATTGCCATAAATTCATGTATGGTGTGCTATATGATGAGGGATAGTGAAGCTATATGACTAGCTGGACGGTACTTCGAGTTTTCGATGTAATGACTTTCACGACGTTGCACGGGTTTCAAAATACGCCGGCGCCCGTCAGAGCTCTGCCAACTACTTTGATGGACTTTATCAGTTTGTTTTTATGGCACTCCTTACTATAGCAAGCAAACAAGCTCGGTGTTTCAGAGAATAGTTAGACGCAAGAAGTTTAGCCGTTAGTTCGCAGCATTAGTCTAAATTTAAAATAAGACGTGAAATAGTATTTACTTCAATTCGCTTGCAAAATGGTGTTGTTGGCATAGCGAATTTTGCAAAACTGGTTACCGTAAATTATAAAAAAACCAGCGTTGTATGGTAGTTCGATTCCTTCCACAAGGTGACATGGTCAGGAAAAATAAACCGATGGAAAAGAATGGCTTGCTGCAAAACCCAAAAAGCCTAAATTGCCTCCTGGAACATGCTCTTTGAGAATGTATTAGTGCTAATAGTATGCACGAAAACATTTATCGATTCTGATTGGCTAAAGGCAGTGCAATTTTAAGGTAACACAGTGCCGACAAAAACTGTATGACTTTTTTTCGTGAATATTATTAATTGGTAATAGCATGATTTCGAGTGCAATTTGGCAAAAACACGCACGAGTGCGTGTTTTTGCCAAATTGCACGAATTGCAAAAATTGCACGAATTGCAAAAATTGTACGAATTGCAAAAATTGCACAAATTGCAAAAATTGCACGAATTGCAAAAATTGCACAAATTGCAACGTCTTTTTTCAAATTGAACTTGAAATTATATGATTTCATATGCAAAATACAATTAAAATAAATCTAAGGCTTGAAGTTAAGTGTTCAGATGTCGGTCCCAAGCATGCAATGCTATCTTCCTGGACCTGTTTATAGTAGATAGTTTTTCAGTTTTTATCACTGCTCTCGCTTACAGAGTTTGCTGGTTACTCTACCTACTAACTTCTTCGTATTGTCTCAATACGAACAGTTAGGTATTCATTTGCCATGCTTTTCAGTGAATAAACGCTTATAAGAAAACATCACTTAGTCTCATATTTTGGTGGACTTTAGTGGTCATATTTTTATGAAAATAGTCTCCTTTTACTTTCAGTCTAATTTTCCCGCAAATATTAACCGGTTTGAGAAATAATGAATTGACCTTAATATCAAATGTCCCGGAAACTCGCAGCAACCAATGATCATTGTCAAACCACCAAAGTACAAATGACTAACCTATCGCTGTATATTTCTTTCCCAGGTGATCTATAAGTAACTGGTGACAGTGCCTACCAACAAAAAAACGGAAAAAATATAAGCTGGGAAGTACGTTGACGGAATGTTGTTTGCATAAAATACGGTATAAATTAGATTCTGACATCTTAGATGATTAGCGAACGTTCGTCATGCTCTAACCTCAGGAAAACGATTTCTGAGCCCCAGACGGGGATCGAACCTGCAACCTTCTGACCGGTGAAAACGCTCAAACCATTTCAAGAGCTACCGAGACTCAACTGGCGAGATTCGGTGCAAGTCCAGCATATTTGCTGCCAGAGCGGTAGCCACGATATGTTGATAATGATATATTATATCGATATATGATGTAGTTGTGGGAGATTGGAGATATCTCAGATGATCGATGAACGTTTGTCAAGCCCTAACTTCAGAAAGATGATTAGGGCTTGAGGAACGTTAATCGATCTTCTAAGACATTTCCAAGCTCCCACATCTACAACATATATCGATTCTGAGACCTCATCTAATTATTTGAAGAATTAGGCATGGCCGTAGAAATTTAAGCCTTGCAACAAGTATTAATCATTCACTTTTGTCGCTAACCCCAACAGGTGATTTCCCGTGTAGGGTATACTCGTCAGGAAAATCAGGCCGTCGTCTGATGTCACACCGTTATAAGAGAACAGATGTTAAACACGAGTATAATAAAATAATAGTCGGTAGTATTTTTCTGATTAATATACTGTTTTTTCTATGTATGACGTGCAATATTACTCTTCACCCGAAATATTTATATGCATGCTTTTGGCTCTCAAATTTACACTTCCAGCTCTTCAAGAAGCTGTACGAAGCCACATCACAGAAGTATTGCTGCACAACAATCCAGAAAGTGCACAGAGCAAAGTTAATGTCATTGTCATCAGTGACAGCAGTTGGATCAATTATTGTTATGTACAATATGGTTTATAGTATACACTGGTATTATGGTAATGACATATTACACCTAAGTAAGTTAAGGGTAATTTCCAGTTAATAGGTAGAAAGCCTGACCTCACATTTATATACTTCATACAACTGAACAGCCAACCTGTATGGGATTTACAATGTGAGCTGCAGTAAATCCATACATACTGAATGCTCAGTGGTTGACCTGTATGGGACTTACATGTACAGTACAAGGTGAGCCACTGTCAACCTTATAGAAATCAGATGCTAAAATGTTGCATTGTATAGGAAATTATCCCCCACATACATTAAGAGATTTATGTTAACAGTTTGTTTAATAGATACAGTCAAACCTGTTAGCCTCTGTTACAGTAAGTAGTCACTTATCAAATTCCAGCAAATTGCTCTTCATACATTACTGTAAATGTGATCTTTATTGAGAGGTCACCTTGACTAGGTGGATGTGGTCACCTTTTAGACTTCTCAGTTGGCTAATTTTTTGGTATTTCACCTCTACTAAACAGTCATGAAATTAAACTACATGGTCCTAAACCACAGACAACCATCACTGACTTTTTTCAATATAAGTTTGGTGTTGAACATGATAAAAAACTGTTAACAATGAGATAAAGCAAATGGTTTGAACCCCAGAGAATCAGTACATGTTGAAGGTACCTGTAGATTGTCCAGATCAGGATAGTCTTCAGTTGAGAAAGACATTTTGACACCCTCAATGGTGGTCATCTTCAGAGTCAAAGGAAGAGGTGACTACTGAGGCTGTCAAAATGTCAGTCACCAGCAGTCTTACTCAAGACTACCCTAACCTTCATGATTTACCTTCAACATGTGTTACAGTTTGGTTTACAGGAAAAATTCTTGCTTTATGAGCATCTTAAAATCTGATAGATAGTCTTGTATTATGTGTTACTGTTCTTGTTAACAATAAAATGTACATCACATTATCAATTTTGCATTCCAGTTCAAATTTTACCATATCATGTTGTTTTACATGCTAAATTTTTGAAAAGCTCTAACAAGTGGTCAACTTCTATTAAGGGGGGAGTTGATGACAGCATTTCTTGAGGGTGACCGCTTAATGGAAGTTTGACTGTACTGTGCTAGTAGTCTGAGCCAAACAAATTGAAGGATGTCAATCTAAATAATCTTGTATTTGATTTACAAATAATTTAACACAGTGACTATTTATTTTTTGATCTTGTTTCTTTCCTTGTGAATTACTGCTGACTTCTAAAGATAATAATGAAATTACAATGGTACTGTACATATTGATGATTGTATTAGTCAATAACAGGAAGAAGAGCTTTAGCTTTCAAGATAATGACTTACAGGACTGACTGGAGAGGAGAAGGGACTGCCACCATGTTGTCCCTGAAGCAGACGTCTTTCAAATTCAGGATCCATTCAATGCAAAAACTACAAAAAAAAATAGCAGCACCAGTTAATTTAAACTATTCAAATGAACCACAAAATAAATGTCAGAAAAAATTAATTCAAGTTCTTTTTCTGTATCATTAATTGATTGGAGATTGAGGACACCAATGATCACTCCAAGAATGAATACCAGCACTAGTGATTGCCAACTCAACCCTAAAATTGACAAGAGATGAGCACACTGCAGATCAACTAAATATCCTTAGCTTTGATGTTTCTTTAACCATTGCAGACCATGTGATGTTATTCTGGAGAATTTTACCTCAAAACTTTAAAGATACTCCAGTATGCATCAAATGAATGTGCTTATAATGGTTAGGATTATGAATTCAAAGCAACTAAAGAGGTCTATTTATTTGGTAATTAGCACAGTCAAGCTATGTACTCTGATGCCAGTGCTGTAACATAATGATAGACTCATTGCATTACTTGCTATGACCCAATATCTATCAAGTTGAACAATAAAATATGAAGTTGTACTGCCCACCAACTGGCTCCATTGTTGTATTTAGAGGGCTATAAACATCTAGAAATGGCTGACAGATATAATGAGTATTGGCAAGTAACTTAATCAGGCCAAGTCTTTATTTAATATTTTAAAACATTATGTATATACCAAGCAAAACTCAAAATTAGTGCCGGTCACCAGTCATTGACTGGTAAAACTATCCTGTTTGACCAGCAAATATCATGGTTTACTGGTCATCCATTACAGGTAAATTTTTTATTTTTTTTCACAAAAAACATGAAAAATATCGAGTTTCTTATTTTGGAAAACATTACTTTAGTTATTGTTGTGAACATATATTTAGGGAAAAAGTTGATGTCTTGCAATTCAAAATACCGCAAGCATTACAGAAATTCCTCCTATTGAAACACTTGCATCTCAGGTTACAGTGTCATACTAATACATGATACCTCATGGCACATAGCAGTTGTCATAACTCTTTGCTAGTTGCTATGGAGAACAATTGTTCTGTCTGTTGTTGTCTGAATATATACTAAATATTCATGCTTAGGTTGTGCAGTGACCATTTGTAATGTGTGTTCTTGGCTACAGTGAAAAGTATTGGGTTGGGTGTGTTCTGAGTGATGATAAGTGAAGTATGAGTAACCTTTTGCTGGTGAAAAGTGAATCGTGAACAGAAAACAAGCACAACTAGCACAAGTGAGTTCTTTTTTTCACAACACCACCAAAAAGCAGTGAAAGTGCTGAAAAAACAAGCAATGACTGTGACTATTGCATCCAAGACAAACAAAAGTGGAGTTAATAGGTCACAAAGGAATAGGCAAATGTGACCAGTAAAAAATCCTGTGTGACTGGCAAAGTTCATCTTTTACCAGCCATGATGACCAGTAGATTTCCATGATTTATTTCAAGGCTTGATACCAAGTTTTCCATTTGAAAAGCTAGTAACAATTGCTTTCCACTAAAAGCAATCAGATCATTTGTTCTTCACTTCTAGGACATTATGGTTGACTTGGGCTGCATGCTTATCAACTGTCATCTCAGAGATATTTCAAATTTGTAGTCTGTTGTTCACTAAAAACAGTGGAACAGCCAAGGCTGTTGGGGGGTGGGGCTCACCACCCCTCCAAATTTCATTATTGTCTAAAATGTTTTACAAAACATGATACGTTGCCTTCAGTCATGAATGTGAAAGCCTAAAATTTGAAAATTAACAAGTAGGTTTAATCTCTGGGCCCAAATTCTCCACAGATATGCTTTGCATTTGCAAAAGCCCCCTCCCCCTCCAAAAAAAATTTTTAAAATGTAGGTTTGGCCATGCTACTGACTAAAAATAATATATATACAATACTTTTTTGTGGGTCAAATCCTTAATGGTGATAGAATTCATACAGAACTTCTGTTTGGATCATGAATATTACAGGAGACGTTTTTAGGTCTGGGTGTTGAGCACCAACACCATGGGTGTTGGACATAAGCAATTTTGCTTGCCAGGTATTCCATAATTAATCTCACAATGCATGACCAGGAGACTTATTCTTTAAATTTAACCAACAGATTTTGACATCCTGACAGTTAATACATCCTTACAGTTATCATGTTGTCTGTGGAAATGGATCCTCTTATACAACGAAGGCAGGTACAACATTGTGGTCATCGTTGCCTTGGTACATCAAACTGTTAATCATCTCTATCTCAAACAGGATGGATTAAAAATTCTACTGACAAAGCAACATAAACATCGACGCAGCTCTGGCTCTTTTCCAACGGCAAAACTATGCAAGCCTGACATTTGCACCATTTTATTTGCATAATCTCTCGAGTGACCGATGAAGAATATGACATTTCGTACTGGTATTTGAAGTGGTAAAGACCTGGTTTCACCGGAACATTAGATTTACAATTTTATTATGTTAATTACATTGCTAAATCACGGACATTTTTTCATTATGCCTTGTTACCTACAACAACAATAGTAAAAGAAGAAACACGAACAAACCATGAGCAGCCACTTCCACTACAACTAGCATGATAAATAAACTATGCGTAATCTTTCACTTAACTTTTATCCTATCTTTGTGCACTACAAATGATAACACAAGTTAGTCGACGTTTCTAGTTTGCTCGACCTAGCTTTAAAGTTTAAACCGCAAAAATTTAAACTGTATTCAACATTAAAGTCACGATTAGTACATCTCTAAAGCATCTGCTTACCCTCTAGTATTCAGGAAAGGCAAAAGATTTTTCCAAAAGGTCCAAATTTCTTTAAATTTATGTTATCCGGCGTCATCCACTTTTCAAACGACATCGAATGACATAAAGCGTTAAGTACTGGGTACTATTTTATCATGAGCCCATGATACTCATCGGTCAGCTATTAACTTTGCGTTGCCTCGGAAACAACGTTGAAACAAGCAAATTAATATGGCGTCCAAAAGGGAAAACCCTGGAGTTAATTTTGTGCATCAAAATGCCATTCTTTGCGAGACAATTAAAAAGGAGCAACAAAATCAGAAGCTTTACACAAGTTACAGTGTTAATCCTTTTACTAAAAGTACGCAAAAATCTACTATTTTACATTTCTTGAAGCGTAAACATCGTAATAAACAGTAAAGTAAAATGGTTAGGATAAGGGCTTGAGGTTTTGTATTAGAATTCATGTCAATAAAATTGTTTCAGACATCAGTACTCAGTGTCATTCTGGCACCAGTGAATTAATCTCTTTCAAATAATTGAGTGAAAGCGTCAATTGTGTCCGCTAAGTCGTAGTCGTCCTCATATGGGGTATATACAATCATTATTAAGATCTTTAAGTTGATTGTCCAGTTTGATGTAGTTTCGAGTCGAGGACTGTTGATGCCGACTAACATTCCGAAAACTTCAGCCTTGGTCATGTTCAGAATCAAAAGAATTGTTGGCGTATTAGTTTCACGTTGTTCCGACGATGACCACCGCTGAGGCCATCTTAATGTCAGTCAACTCAAGCAACACTCCCTTTTAAAACTATAGTAACCTATATGTAGACGATCAATCCCAACCACCATAATCGTCATCTCACCTTGTAGTCAGCTAGTGTGTATTACAATGGCCGAAAGCAGATATCCGGCCATTATCTTTGTGATGGCCGTGATCCATACTTGTTTTGCTTTGACTTTCTTTAGTGCACACCTTAACTGGAAAACCTAACTCCCTTCATGACTCAGCCGATGGGGAAGAAGATGGTAATGACTCAAATTTAAGTCCTTAAAGCTTTGCTTGGTGAAAGTCAATACAAGTACAAATTTTTTTTGTATACCATTTAAATTTATACCGTAAATCCCAAGTTTTCATCCTGTTGACTGAGGACTTCATGAGGCATAATTAATGAACTGATGAAGGTGGTTTCTTAGTCTTTCAGAAAATACTGCAATGGCACAAGGATCTAACTGCCGATAAAAGAGTATCATTATATTCAGAGATTGTATAGGTTGCATGGAAGTTCAAGAGTCATGGGTCTCATCATATCTGGGGTTTTTTTCTGTAACTGGCTAGAATTATATTTTGAGGAAAAATGCCAAATACTTGTCAAGAACAAAGAAACATAAATAGTACTTCATCCTGAGAACTTGTGATTATTTGTAAATTTGGAACTTTAACCTTCCATTTTGTTGTTCTGATGATCAGCTTGTCATTAATACTGTATCTGAGTAAAATTATATTGCTTTCATGCTTGATACAGAAATGCCATTAATTTATAAGACTTTGAAGTATTTAAAAACAACCATTTGCTTGTCTTGATTTATTGTAACTTTCAAAATTTTTGACATTGCTATGTATGCAAATTATAATTTTATAAATCTTCTGATATAATGTACTTAAGCCCTTGTTTTGTTTTAGTTTGTTTTTTTTACTTATTTTAATTTAAATTTATCTAAGAAGGATATATATTTAATTTAATAGAGTGCATGAAAAATTCCAAAATAGTTGAAAATATTAAAAATTGGACTTGGATCATAATTTTCTGATTTTCTGTTGTACATCTACCATCATGATGATATAAAGTTAATTTAACCAGCTAATGGAATTCAGTATGAGTTATATTTGATGAGAAGCAGTTAGTTTAAATGTACCCTTACTGGAGCCCCATGGAACACGGTGTTTGTTTGAAGATGTAGATGACATCATTAGTATTGAGAACATGGCTTTTCAATGAAAGGCTTGACATGCATCGTGTAGCTACAACCTTGTGTAATTGCTCATTGGTGTGATTCATCTGTATTTTATTTTATCTAGACACATTTTTAAAGGTTATACAAAGAGCTCATTGCTCACCTGTCGAAAAATTTGAATTTCCACAGACGTCAAATCAAGAGTATGGCTGGAACACCCAACCTTTGGTACTAAATTTTATCACTTGTTAAAATACTTAGAATTGAGTTGACAACTCATAATGAGGTTTAGAATTTTTTATTTTTTTCCAAAGTTTGGAATTAAATAACTTTCTGGGCTACTTTAAGCTCAGGAACAATTCTCATCGATATTGAGAATTTTGAGCAACATTTTTTTCAATTGAAAGTTCTCAAGATTTTCATACTACAGTGAACTCCCTCTAAGACGGACACCTTCGGGACCACTCTTACTGTCTGTCTTAGAGAGAGATGAAGCAATCTGACACTGCCCCCAAGGGGTTTAGCCTCAGTCACTCAACCTCAGTCTTTCTGCTGCAAGAGAATGATCCTGACATTTCATGTGAAAGCCCTTCAATGTAAGCCAGGTAGTTAACCAATCAATTTAGGATTTGTTAATTTTTGGAACAGAAGTCATCTTCATTATTGTGACATATTAAAATTTCTTTACCCGAATCTATTGATCAGGCCGTTATCTGTCCACTCTGAGAGGTATTTTGAACGTTTTTCCACTTGACAAGTGGCTGTTGTCCGTCTTATAGAGGTATCCGTCTTATAGAGGTATCCGTCTTATAGAGGTATCCGTCTTGTAGAGGTGTCCGTCTTAGAGAGAGTTTGATTATGGTAAAATAATGCATAAGCGGCCAGGACCAAACATGGTGTCCGTTTTAGGGAAGTGTCCATCTCAGAGAGGTGTCCGTCTCAGAGAGATGTCCGTCTCAGAGAGGTGTCCGTTAAAACAGAGTTCACTGTAGTTCAGTTGTGGCAGAACGTAGCTTTTATTTGGTAAGTTGATCTTATCTTAAAATGGTATTTCTACAAAAAGAACTATTCACTTGTTCATCCCTCAAGAGACTGAGTCAAAATGATCACATGTTACTCTACAAATGGCTTCAGATTGGCTCTGTGAAAACCTGGGGCTGTTTTGAGAGTATACCAAGGTGAGTTTGGCTGTTTTGACTGGTCCGACTGGCCTGACTGGCCTAGAGATTGGCTCTACTTTGTTTCACATGCTGTTTTTTAGGTTCCCTCAACATCAAAAGCTCCTGATGCCAGCAAAAGCTCCAGACCGCTGATGCCAGCTCCAGATTGCTTACTAGATCGGTCGAATTGTTTTTGGAGAGAGAGCTGCTATTGTTATTAGCATTTGTTTATTTGTTTGTTTATTTATTTAAAGTTCTTTGAACGCGGTAACCTTTCAGCGTAATTCTGATTTCATACCTTGGCTTGTATGAAAATTTTTTTAATTATCTTGCCCTACAAACGTCTGCTGAAAATGTTAGTTGAATGGAGATGGATTTAGATTGCCACCTTCAAGTTATGGGACGGCCTTGCTCTGTCATTTGAGCTATGGTCTCAAGCCTACTGTACGCACTGTTCTTGTTGCTATCCCGATGTAATCAACGAACTTTTGCCGTTAACTATCGGTGTACCAAAACGATGATTGGGAAATTAATCAATAACCTCCGATGATTGGCAACTTTTTGGCTAATCAGTTGTCGGTAGATCGAAACACAGGGTCGTAACCAGGAATTTCAAAGGGCAAGTTCAGATGGTCGTATCAGGGGCGATTTTGATCATTTCAAGTGCACTAGATCTACTGTACATGGCTTTGGGAAATGAGGACAGAAAGCTGTCAATAACAGGGCAAACATAAGATCTGCCCAAAAAAGGGCAGGGTCGTGACCCCACCAATCCCCACCCCACCTCCAGTTGCACCTCAGGAAACAATAGTGATTAGCATAACTGATAATTAGGGCGTTGACTTCTCGACTTGTATTTTTATTAGCTTTTGTTTGTCACTAAAAACGTCAACTTGTTCGCATGACGAACTAGTGCTGTCGAGTTTTACCTTGTTAGGAGAGTTTAATGGATTTATGTTTAGCTTATCATTTTTATTATTATTTTCATGTTTTACACCGAATATTATCGGTGGTATTGTTGTTTCCCAGAGCATCAAGCTACATCCCGTAGCCTTAGGTGTCCAGTACTCTGCACAGAATCGTTGCTGTGCCCAATAAGCAGGCCTTTTGAAGTAAAGAAGTGTTCCCATACAATCCTATCTTATCATACCATGTCTTCAAATTCTTACTGACAGTTTCAAGCGCTCCAATTACAATTAGGATAATAGATACCCTCCTGCAGCTCCAGATCTTTTGAACTTCAATCTTCAGATCTTGATAGTGGTCAATCTTTTCCTGTTTCTTTTCTAACACTCGCATATCAAAAGGACATGCCACATCGATAATGTAGCACACTCTTTTTTTCTTTTCCAATACAACAATATCAGGTCTGTCATGATCTAAATGGAGATCTGTCTGAATTTTGAAGTCCCACAACACCTTCACTTGGTCATTTTCCAACACCGATTCTCGGGAATGATCGTAACAGGTTTCTTTGCATGGAAGATCGAATTTTTTGCATAAATTCCAATGAATCACCTGAGCAACCTTGTCATGTCTCCAGTCCTTGTACTAGTCTTGTACTAATTTCTTGCATTCTGCCGTTATAAGGCTAACAGTTTTCTCCCTTTTACCACACATTCGGCACATTGGTGACACATCTAGTTTATCTATCTTATTCTTGCTGTAGTTTGTATGAAGGGCCTGATCTTGTGCGGCAGTTTGGAGACTATCCGTCTCTTTCTTCATTGTTCCTCTTTTCAACCTATTCCAGGACTGTGAATCTCTAATGTTTTCAGTACTCCTTACAAACTGTCCGTGTAATGCCTTTCCGTTGTAGCAGTTTAATCTTTCCTGTTTAATTCTTTCATTCTCCTCTCCTTTATCCAGAATATTTTCATTTTCAACAGCTATAAGTAACTTTTCCTTACTAGCTTCCACATACCTACTCGTGGATGGAGTGACCTGTAAACACTTAACAGCTTTCTTGTTTTTCTATCTAAATTTCTTAATTCTTCCTTACTCCAGCAGATAATACCTACCCCACACCTTATTAACGAAACTGCTCTTGCATTAATGGCACTCACTAAATTTTTACTATTAAACTTTGTTTTTAGTATCTTCCTTATCCTTCTTAGGTACTGTTTGGATAAAGCTTTTTTCATGCCACTGTGCTTCATGTCATCTGCTTTTAACATCCCTAGATATTTATACCCATCATCTTCTTGAAGCCCTCTGATGACTTGCTTATCTGGCAAAACAATGCCTTCACATGTACACAATTTCCCCCTCTTCATTATCAGTGCAGCACATTTACTAATCCCAAATTCCATTCCAATGTCGTTACTGAAAATTCGAACAGTGTTTACCAGGGTATCAACTAAATAATTTCAAATCATCCATAAATAATAGATGATTTAAAGAGCCCTTTCTTTTTCCCATATGCTGGGTTATCCCAGATGCTGGCCCAAAATGTCCTACCTTTTTCCGCATCTGGGATCATGGTGTTCTCAGTCTCCATATTGTCCAGTTTCTCAAAAAGGCGTTTCTGATTTGACTGAAACATTCTATTTTGCTTATATTGCTCCATCCTGCTTTCATACCGCCTGATCTTCTTACTCTTTGCTAACACCCTTTGCTTTAATTCCTCCAGAACCACCGTCAATCCTTTCTTTTTAGTGCAAAGTTTCTTTGAAACTTTGCAGTATTGTGATGAGTGGCGAAAATTTGCATCAGTCATTCATACAGTCATACAGTCATAGGGTAAACTTTCCGGGGGGTCGTCCGGTAAGTGTGGTTTCGTCTATGGCAAAATTATGTTTTATTACGTTGTTTATTTAATTTTCAGACGTTTAAGATTATGTCACACATGTTTAATTTTATTTTTGTTGCTTTTATGAATGTGTTTGGCAAACTTTAGTTTTTAACTTTGTTTTAATGGTTGTATAGCCGTATGATAGGACGTTGTATAAACAATTCGTCCCTCCTGGCGGGGGATTTTTTGTTAAAATTCAACTGCACATGCGATTTTTTAAGTTATGCTAAAGGAAACATGGCGAATTTTCAGGGGCGCAGTTTTGTAAAACGTTATAAAGAAGAGATTTTGCTACAGGAACCCCATGCATAGTAATACTCGTGGGATATAGATTACTAGAACAAGACAAAAATGTATATGATCTGCGTTAGTCACAACGGGGATTTGCTCCGCTTTATGAATCTGTCAGAAAGCGTTGTCAGTAAAAAAATCGAAAGTTCCTGGGCACTCGGCAGACGTTCAATAAATTATCATTGTATTCACTAATCACCAGATTCAACTAGGTTCAGCATTCCAATGTTACGTATGTTGCGCAGAATTTAAACACAATCAATTAATTAAGGTGGAAGGTCGTCATATTTCACTGTATTTGTTTCCATTACAAACGGTATTTTCGATTGTACGTTCGGCTGTGTTCGCTTGCGAACATCTCTCTTGTTTAGTTTGTCATTGTAGAGTTGATTTCAATAAATTCAACGCTGCCACGACTTTCACATAAGTAAGAATTCGTATTCATGGCCATGTATACAACAGCCTAAAAGAATAGAGACGCTTTTCTTAGTTGAACTTATACATATTTGTAGATACAAAGTAATATCATAACCGGCAGGAACTGATACTAGATTTTTGCTAGTTATCACTGATTGCATGTAATACTGGAAAACGGCAACAATTTATCAATAATGACAAGCCTTTGAACAAAGCTCTTTGTCAAAGAAGAACACTGTCAAATCAAGGTTGTCATGCAAGGAAAATCTTTCAAAACTTGGACGTTCGCGGCGTTATGCTTCAGAAATTTTGAGAAAAATCTACGTTTCAATATGACTTAGAAATATCAACAAACATAAACTTATATACTAACACCAAGTTTTTTGCAAATACCTGTCCTGCAGCAAGTAATAATAGTAGTAATAGTAGTACTAATAGGTCTGTGTAATATCTTTGGTTTCCATGAAGGCGAGCACCTTGTTTGCTTCTTTCACTTTTTCTTTCAACCTTATTATTATTATTATTTTCCTCAAACTCAGACAGGTCTTATGTCGTCAAAATTAACATGCAGAAGCGGGTCTTAACGAATGACCAAGGGTCCTGCAGTTTACACTCCTTACTACATTTGTAGTACCCTTCTCAAAATTCGGGCTGTACCCAAGAGTGAAGTCTTTTGCAGCAACTTTGTTCGAATTTCCACACCAATCTTTGAAATCCAATTTTTCATCTTCTTTGTTACCACACCAAAGGCTCCAACAACAATTGGAATAACTTCCACTTTGTTCATTTCCCAAATCCGCATTATTTCAAATTTCAGTGGCTGATATTTATCTGCCTTCTTGTCTTCCTTCTCCGCAACCCTGTTATCTCCTGGTACCGCTATGTCAATCGAGAGGCAGTTTTTTCTTTCTTTATATACCAGTATCAGATCTGGTCTTACTATGATATTCTCATCACATCGGATGCTGAAGTCCCAAAGGAGCTTCACTTTTGCATTTTCCAGCACTGCCTTAAGCTTATGCTCGTACCATTTCTCAGATCTCTCCATCCCAAACTTCCCACACAATTCCCAATGTACAATGCGTGCAACATTGTCGTGCCTCCGCTTGTACTCCTTCTGCGCCAAAATGGTACATGCACTAACTATGTGGGTCACAGTTTCCCCTGTTGCACCACACAATCTGCACAATGGAGAATCTCCTGTGTAGTCAATATTATATTTCACATACTTAGTGCGTAATGCCTGTTCTTATTATTATTATTTCTTGACTTAACCAAATATACAATGATGCTCTAATTACAAAAAAAGGAAAAACTATAACCTAGGGCATGTTGTATGACTGGTCAATGCCCCCCCCCCCCCTCTTTCCCACTTTCAACTGGCCTGATGCTTGAGTAGAAGCTCCAACATATCCGGGTTAAGGAGGGAAGGACAATAGCTGTCAAACTTTGTTAGCTAATATATAAGAGCATCTCTTGTCAACGGATCAGTCCTGATAATATTTTTCTCATGATGGTTTCGCTTTCCCATACTACAGAGTTTTGCATCTCTCTACACGTACATTCAAGTTCTTTATCATCCGTAAACAGTTCCTTTATGTCTTCCTTCAATCGTTTTAAACCACCTCCCAAACAGCCGATCACCGACGGCACTACTTTAACAGTAAAATTCTCTCGTCTTTCTCGTAATTCAAAGCACAACTGCTGATATTTTAGTATTTTCTCCCCTCTTTTCTCGTCCTTGTTCGACTCGTTCGGGCACGCTTTATCGATGATCGTTTATTATTGTTATTATTATTATTATTATTATTATTATTATTATTATTATTATTATTATTATTGAGGAAAGTCAGCTCATACGAGCCAATGAGGTCGTTTAGCCCAAATTGCCACATTATGCCAAAGTGGGCACATGTCATTATTATTACAACTCGCACACCACCCAACTAAGGACAGTGGAAGGGGTCTAAGCCTGCTACGGGCTCCCGGCATCCCGCCAGGTAAGGCCGCAACAGACATTGCACATTTCAGGGAACTTGTGGGGAAAGGAAATTTTACCATTAAAATGGATTTTAGGAAGCACCCACGGGGCCAGCCCTTACTCGCCCAACTTATCCAGTCAGGAAGGAGTAAGGGATATACAGCCCTCTAAAGTCCCTGAAAGTACTCCCCGATGCGTATATCCAGTTTGACCTCAACAGTACCCTGTTGCACTTCCAACCAACTAAGGTCAGTTTAGGCGTGCCACTGCAAGGGTTAAGTCTGAATATTGTTTTATTCTTAGACTAGTGCATATCTGTTTCAGCATTTAAGGCTGGTTCATCCTCAACCAACTAAGGTCTGGGGCATCAGCCTGCTGTACAGATTTTCTTCTAGTTCTTGGGCTGACAGGGCAGGTTTGCCAACACCTGAAGGTAGTGTACTTGCAGCTGCCAGCCAATTAAGGCAAGCTGAGGCTTTCGGCTACCTGTCTACCCAGCTGGCAATGCAGGGGCGCAACTCCCTAGGTCATTTCATCAAAGCCTGCTCGTTTTATGGAGGTCACTGGCTCCGAATCAATGTCCTGCCTACCTATTTCTGGTTTTATCTCGGAGTTTCCTCCTCCTAGATAAGTTGCCATCCAAGGCTAAAGAGTCTTATCTACCCTTGGCTAAGGGGTTGCTGGCACTTGCCAAAGGTGCTACCCCGGACTCTGGTAGGCGGGAGTATCCACATTTCTATAGTAGGCTGAAGCTGTGCTTGTCCTACTCCAGTGCCTAAAATATTATTATTATTATTATTATTATTATTATTATTCATATATTTGACTGTATGTATACTTGTCCAAACACCGGGTCCCCACCGGGGTCCAAGAGTGAGAGGGCTCTAGAAGTCTAGTCTCCAGTTGGAGACTAGACTTCTAGATGTGCAGTACCAATGAGAGTAATCTTCTGCAGTTCTTGAAGCTTGCTATTTCCCGGAATTCTCTCGACATTCCTACTAGTTCCCTTTCGGATCATTCCTAGTGCGCCCATGATGACTGGTATCGTTGTTGCGTTTAGATGCCACATCCTGGCGATCTCAATTTCCAGGTCTTTATATTTCTGAAGTTTATCATATTCTTTAGTCGAAATGTTGCTATCACAGGGAACTGCCATGTCAATGATTTGACATGTCCTTGCTTTGAAGTCTTTGATAACAATGTCTGGTTTATTGGTCGTGGTGGTGCGGTCTGTGTGAACTGTGAAGTCCCAAAAAATTGTCACATCTTTTCCATTGGTGACCTCTACAGGATGATGTTCGTACCATTTATCAGGGACTTTGATGTTGTATTGCTTGCACACATTCCAGTGGATGTATTGGCCGAAACGATCATGGCGAGCCTTATATTCTTTAGATGCTAATATAGGACAGCCAGCTATGAGATGATCTACTGACTCATCTGACTTTTTGCAGATGCGGCAAAGAGGGTCTGTACCGTCGTTAACTATCTTAGATCTATAGACGTTTGTCGGGAGGCTCTGATCTTGGGCTGAGATGAAGAGACCCTCGGTTCCCGCTTTGAGACCTGACCCTTGAAGCCAACGATGTGTGGATTTACGGTCAACATCAGCTTCTTCTAGTCTTTGTAGGTATTTGCCGTGCAGTGGTTTATTTCTCCATGTTTCCTTAAGAGCATTTAGACCAGCCTTTTTCGCCCGTTCTTTCAGCGTTTTGGCAGCAGCTGTTGGTTTAAGTTGATCTTCTTCTACTGTTGGTTGCACATCATACCGATGTTTCAGTTTTCTACTCAAGGTTATTATTGAATTCTTCTTAGATTTCTCATACTTCAACACGGCTTGTAGCATGGGATCTGTTGTTGTTTCGAGGTATCTACCAAGGCCGACCAACGTAGCTTCATAAGCCATCTCGAGTTGGTTGAGTCCGCGTCCACCATCAGTGCGAGGTAGATACAATCTGTCAACATCTGATTTGGGGTGGTGCATACGAAATTTAGTTAACAGTTTGCGTATTTTAGTATCTATTCTCGCTACGTCTGTTTTGCTCCAATTTATGATTCCAAAACTGTAAGTGACAACAGGAGCTGCAATGCTGTTAATTGCTTTTACTCTGTTAGAGGAATTCAGTTCCGACTGAAGAATTAGTCGGACTCTCCTGTAACATTCTTTACGAATTTTTTCTTTCATCGCCGTGTGTTTGATACCATCACCTTCGTTGATACCAAGGTATTTGTAGACCTCATCATGTTCAAGGTTTCTGATCTTAGTGTTTGTATCCAGATTGATGTTACTCGCCTTACAGAACTTGCCACGTTTAAAGCTGGCTTTTGCACATTTATTAAGTCCAAATTCCATGCCTATGTCATCGCTGAAGTCTTTCACGATGGTGAGAAGGTCTTCGAGATCACTGTCATTTTTAGCGAATAGTTTGAGGTCATCCATGTAAAAGAGGTGGGTGATGACTTGATCAAATATATTATATCCCCGATTCGATTCATTCAAAAGTTTCGAGAAGGGAAACAGGGCAATACAGAAGAGGAGTGGAGAGAATGAATCTCCTTGGAATATTCCTTGGTTGATGCTAATGCTGTTAGATGTTATAGATCCATTACCGTGATTAAGGATAAGAGTTGTCATCCATTTTTTCATACTAATTTTAACGAAGTTAGTAATTTCTGGTGCTACCTTATACATTTCCATTGCTTTGATTATCCAGTCGTGTGGGATACTGTCAAAAGCCTTTTTATAATCTATCCAAGCGACGCTTAAGTTTTTGGTTTTAGACTTGCAATGTTCGAGGACCATTTTGTCGATAAGGAGTTGATCTTTGCATCCATATGAGCCTCGCCTACATCCTTTCTGTTCTGTTGGTAATAAATTGTTTTTTTCAAGAAAGGTGTATGTACAGTCGGTTAAGATCGATGTCAATGTTTTATAAGTGGTAGAAAGGCAAGTTATTGGTCTGTAGTTCTTTGGATGTTGGGTCTCATCAGATTTTGGAAGGAGATATGTAATCCCCTCCGTTAACCATGCCGGAGCGTTTCCAGGGTTCTTTACAATATCTGTGAGCAAAAATGCTAAGTCTTTGTGTGTGCTAGATAGTGCGTTTAGCCAGAAGTTTGGTAATTTATCAATACCCGGGAATCTCCACTTATGTGATTTCTTCAGTGCAGTTTTCACGTCCTCTTCATAGATCTCCTTCCATTTCCGGGTTTGAACATTGTCATTTGCCTGCTCACATTCCTTTACCCATTCTGCATTTGTACGGAACTCCTTGGGGTTACTCCAGATATTGCTCCAGAACTCTTTCTACTTCTTCTCTAGAAGGATTTTCCTCGACTTTAATCTGATTTTTTCTTAGTTCCCTATAGAATTTTTTAGTGTTTTCTTGGAAAGTCTTATTTTTCTTATAGAAATTTGTTCGTTTGGTGAACCTTCTGATCCGCATTGCTTTCAACTGGATTTTTTGTTTAAGGGTCTCAATTTTGGTGTCCAAACTTTCATTTGACTTGAAGTTATATTTGCACCTGATTCTTCTTACCTTGTTGATCTTCTTCACATTCGATTTACTGCACTCGACGAGAAACGAAATGTCCTTCCGCATTGTTTTGACCTCTTTATTGATCTTTTCAATCCACGCGGGTTTTTTGTGGACGTTTGTATTTGCTCCTCTTTTCTTAACTTTAATACCGCATTCTGACGTGATGGTATACGCGGTGGCGTATAGTAGATGATTTGTATCCGTAATTTTGCATGTTGCGTTCTCTTTTATTGTTGGCAAGACCCGTTCAAGTGCTTTATTCCCTTTTTCAATAATGAATCTGTTTTTCTTACAATTTGCAATCTTAGGAAGGGACTCCCTCTCATTGATGTTAGTATCTTTTACAATGTGGAACCTTTTCATAATCTCCTCGGCTATTTCGACTATTTCATCATTTGTATCGTTTTCAGAGTCACATTGGCCCCTACAGGTATTGTTTTCTCCATCTCCTAAGGTTTCAGTTGGTGGAACCTGGCTTGTGTCAATTTCGGAGTGTCTTGCGGAGACGCCCATTTTTTCTTGCTGTTCAACATTGTTTTCAAATTGTGTTGGGATAGCATCGCTAATATCTGGTTGATTAGATTGAGAATTGTTTTCCGGTTCTTCACTAGGTAAGGTTGGATCGTGAAGGGTTTCTGTTTGCAGCTGGTTTTGCGCTTCTGTTTGTAACTTGTTTAGTTCATGTTGTGTAAGTTTATTATTTTTAACAATATAGTGCCTAATGTTGGATAGTAATGTAGCATCATAGTCCGGTCTTACATCTGGGTTGTTTAGTCTCCAAAGTCTGTATGATTCTTTCGTAATTGGCTGTGTTGGGTTTAGTTGTGCCTTATAATAGGCAGACATGACTTCTTTATACTCCTCTTTTGATCATTTTAGTCGTTTTGGTTTTGTTTTATATATATTTTGGTTGGATGGTGGGTCCAGTGGGCCAGATTCGGGGTTGTCCCTGTTTTGGTGTACCACAGGATCATCGTGAGGAGGGGATATTCCAGTAGTCAACTTTTCGACACCAGACTGGTCTCTCCCTGGTGGACGCACTCCTTGTTTATCCGCGCGACGAGTGATGCGGCATGAATTATTTTTGCTTCTTATTTTTTTCATTACAGAATTACAGCTATTTAACCCATAGTTGGGGACATACCAGGTTGCTCACAGTTGCCACCTGCGACCTGGGGCTAGTGGACCGAAGGGACGCCATCCCTATTGAGAGGCTGAGACCAGGGTCTGTCCTCTCCCACTGCGGGTTTATTATTATTATTATTATTTTAATTTAAAATACTCAGCTTAAATAGTCGCTGGTCACATGTTAGTACGTTGAGGGCAAGCTGTATCTCATAGCCTTAGGCCTCAAGCACATTTCGCAGAATCCTTGCAGATCCGAGTAGTGTTGCTTTCTGCAGGAGCTCGATCTTTGTTGGAACTCCAATCTTCCCGAGGTATTTGCCAAGGTTCTTGGTAACCATACCTAGTGAACCAACCACCACTGGAACCACACACGTTTTGATGTCCCATAGACGTGCAATCTCTCTTCTAAGGTCCTGGTACTTTTGGATCTTCTCTTTTTCTTTTGCTGCAATATTAGCATCTGCAGGCACAGCAATGTCGATTACTATGCACTCATTCTCTTTCCTGTTTACCAGTACAATGTCCGGTCTCCGGGCTTCAATTTCACGATCCGTCTGGATGGTAAAGTCCCACAGTATTTTTATGGTAGCATTTTCATTGACTGGTTCCGGCTTGTGTTCGTACCACTTCTCTTCGACGTCAAGTCCACGCTGTTTTGCGATTGCCCAGTGCACAATCCTGGCAACGTTGTCATGTCGATGTTTATATTGAATCTGTGCCATCTTACTACATTCACACAACAAGTGGCCCACCGTCTCGTCTTTCACACCACACATTCTACATAAAGGAGATAGCTGCTGTTTGTCGATTTTTGCTTTGATCGCATTAGTTCTCAACGCTTGATCTTGGGCCGCTGTGATCAGACCCTCGGTCTCCTTTTTCAAATCTCCTCTCATCATCCAGTC
>JASJOG010000040.1:1662500-1837500 GCA_030142905.1 Heliopora coerulea
GAAACCTTATAATATAAAAGATCCAACACTGAATTGATTACATTGAATTTATAAACAGTTATTCTACTCTGTTGTGACAAGTCAAAGTGGCGGGATCGTCCATTGATTTATTCTTTGAGCAACTAACGTTTTTCATAAATTCAAACCTCAATGTTTAATGAATGAAAACCTCAATGGAATGATTACCTTAGTGGAAAAATTATATTTACTCAAGCAGGAACGCTACATATGCTGTTTTTAGAATAACTATCATTTTCTCGGAAAACACCTTTTCCCATTTTATTGAAGACATTGAACCCGGAAGCAAAAAGCAAAGACAACTGGGAAAGCATTTGCTTTCTAGGAAATCTTACGAATAAAATTAGGTCTGTCATCAACAAAATACAAGAAAGAATAAAAATTATAGGGGGATTCATCAGTACCTGCCTGACCTTAAAAGACTCCGCGAGATAGACTTGCTATCTCCCCGTATGTCTCCCGAAATAAAAGATTCTGATCAAACACATTTTGATGGCGAAAGTAATCTGAATACGGTAAACCTTCGGCTTACATATACCTCGTAACATAAAGCCCTGTTTACACTTGCGATTTTGTGCCCTGCGATTGACATCTTGGAGTATGTGTTAAACTGACGATTACATCGAGAATAAACTTCAGCGAATCATAAGAGGATACCTTGCTGCATCACAATCTAGGATGACACTAGGATAACAATCACCACGTACAAAATCGCTAGGAGATAAGATCAACATACAAAATCGATGACCAAGGAACATTATGTGACCAAGGCATGTGCAAAAACTACTTGAAGTCCAACAATAACCTAAATTTGATGTCTTTTCAAACTACAATTTTAGTGGCCTGTCTTACTGAATCATTCAAAACTCCACATTATCTCTTGACAGGAGCAGAAATTATGACTTCAAGGCTGACTACTCGACGTACACGAATATTCGCTATCTGGTGGCCATCAGCTGTTATAAAGAATGAGTATCACTGATCTCACGTAGTGTACAGTAATTCGCTGACCAGACTGAGGCTGCAAGAATCACAATGGTAATTTCATTTGAACAGAAAACTCCAGATGTTCAGACGAAGATTGAAGAACTCCGAAAGATCTTCAGTGATTCATTCGAAAAACTACTTTTTACTCTCCACCCTTTTGGTCTCGAAAATGAAATCCCTGGCAAATGCTCAAATTGTAATCATGGTCTTAGAGAAGCTTCAAGAATTCTCAAAAAGGATTTGGGAGATTTTTTCGACCCAACTAAAATCATTGTCACCACTTGCGATGCGGATTCAAAATTCCACCCTAAGTACATTGAAGCCTTGACATCTAGATACGTAAACGAAAAGACCCCCCATAATGTTGTCTTCCAAGCTCCTCTTTTGTACAACTGGGGATTGGACGGAGCTTCCTTTGTCACTCGAGTTACTGGTATTCTCAGAAGCACGTTAATGATGGGAGCATTGATCCCATTCAATATTAATACCATGAGTATTTTTTCCTTTTCACTCAAACTCTGCATGCAGGGTAACTATGTACATCCGGCATATCAAATGGACGATATCATCTGTTTAATAAGATGGATGGGTGTTACTGGGACACGACTTCGTATTCCTCTCGTTCCTGTTCCAGTAATCAGTGGTCCTACTTCTGGAGAAACCATTGAAATAGAATTATCAGAGTGGGCTCGGCAAGCACGTCGTTGGACTATTGGAGCCGGGGAAGTATTCCATTATTACGTTATCAATGCTACCAACCTTGATATCGTAATAATGCCATTCTTCCCTGCTTTCCCCTGGGTGTTGTACTTCTTGACCTACTACAGTATCCTCTTATGTTCAGGAGGAATGGTGGCCAGTCCAACAATGATAACCGACATTAATACAAAGACAGTTTGAAGACTTCGTATCAAATATACGGCGACCGTGTTATCAATATAAGGCTTCCACAATGGTAGAGGGACAACAACCCACACCAGAACATTAACAGATTCCAACGGAATCTTTGTTTGCCGGGTTTCATTGGTTCGTGTTCCGCGACAGACGAAGATTTAGATTTTCTTGATTTTGTGTCTGCTGTGCGTCGTTGCAATCAAATCCAGTATTAAGCACCCTATAAAGTAAGATATAATTGTAAGTGCGACATACACGTATAACTGACACATGTTAAAAGTTTAATAAACATTATTTAATAAAGTAAATAAAAATGTATTTGAAAATCCAAATTGACTTAGATAACAATCATGACGATGATGTGTAAACTCATGGTGTCTGTTTTAAACGTTTCCTGCGTTTGTGCGGCTTCGGCAGAATTAATTTTCAGATTCATGTCAACAAGTGGTTTGTCATAAACTGGTTTGTTTCTGAAGGAATTAAACAAAATAATAAAAAACCCAAAAAGCTCTCAGAACGTGCTTTTTCATCTATCAACCAGTCAAGGGTGTATCTGGAAATTTTTATTCGGAGAACAAGCAATCGTTTCGTGGTAGAATTTTTGAAAAGGATCACATTACAAGTTTCCATTGTGCACGGAAACACTGGCATGCATATGTTTCCATTGGGGTACGGGGGAGAAAGACGCCCATTTAGGATCGTACATGTCCACCTTACCTTCGGCCACATTTTTTGGAAACAGTTGCATGTTAAGTCGTGGTTATATGGATTACAACGCTTACGATATCGCTTACTACATCAATTACGTCATTTTAGTTTTATTACCAAATGTCTGAATCATCCTTAATTCGTGCTTTCAGCAAACATTCCTGAGTAAAAAATGGAAACAATCTGTAGTGTAACTTTCGTAAGAGAGACTATCACCATTTCATTGATCGTTCATTGGGACGGGACAGGACGACAATAGTTATACTGCATGGAACTACGGCTTTCCAAAGCACAGAAGAATCTAGTAAACTCTAATCTACTTTTGCTGAATGTGACACGATGATTCCACTTTTCGTCTAATTGAAGTTCCCGATAACAATTTCAATTCACTTTGATGGTAATCAGGACCTTAACAAGACCAACATTTCTCCTGAGGGACTAAGTCCTCAGCTTTTATATTGCTTCAGTTTAAAAGATAATTTCCTTACATTGAAAGAAAAAATCACTAGATTTTTACCGAGGTAACTGACTCAGTTTGTCTCATAGTGGTTACCTCCTTGGTAATAAAATGGAAAAGGTTCGAAGTCTTTGTGAAAATAGCACCATGACAAATCTCAATAAAAAGCAACATATCATACCTGATAACGAAACTACAAGGTCTTTGGTCATTTTTCACATTCAGTAATTCCTCTTCACATTTGCGTAACCAGGTGAAAAAAAACTTGCGCCGATTCTAATCAAATGAATAAAATCAAGCTCACATGAGCAATTAATACTTTTGTAAAAAAAAGTGAATGTACATTGAAATATGCCTGTACAAATAGCACTAAAAGAACAATTAGTATTTAGATGTGGATTTATCATTCATTGTTGATGAGTTGCACGTTCGCAAATACAGCTGCCATGTGTGGCCGGCATTTGGTTTTTGGTTTAATCAGTTGACGCTTTCAGCGTAAATTCTTCGTAACCTTAAATCTCTTCGATCCTTACCCGACTTTTTGATTTTACTCAGGCTAACGCCTGACGATTTTATTCGTCAAGAGGAGAAGTCTCTGACTCCAAAGGGTCTAATCAGTTGGCAAAATTTTTGAACAAACTTGTCATATATCATATGACACTGCTCAAGTTAACTAGTTTGGGTTTTTTCCAAAACGTGTGCGATCAGTTCATTATTGTGGTCATACGCCAAACTAATCTTTTTTAACATTTAAATATATGGTGGTTGTGATATGTGAAATTCTCGCTGTGAGAATTGTCTAACGTGCTTCTACATTTCAGAACTAACCGATAAAATCAATCATTTGTGGTGAACAAATGCAGTTATTCATCAACATGATCAAAGACTAAACAATAGCTAGGGAACCCACAAAAAGTGTTTGTGAGTTAAACCTAATTTAATTTACCCTAACCTTCAAAGGATCATATAATCTTTCGAGTAATACTATAGTCCTTCTCCCCCTCATTTTTTCTTCCTCTCTTCCACTCTTGCTCCTCCTTTGTTCTGCTTTTCAGCACGAGATCTTCCTTCTTATTTGTCACTCTTCACTCCCCCTTTGTTCGCCCTTGTTCCACCGTCTCCTTTTTCTTCGCACTCTCCTTGACTACTTTCCCGTTCCCCTTTTCCCTCTTGTCTTTTGCGTCCACTTTCGCCTCTTCCTTTTTCTCCTCTGTACAATTTCTCCAAGAAAATGGCTATAATGTTCTCTAGAGGAGGACTACATAGTCCTAAGATGAAGACTATAGTCCTAAGGGAAGGGCTATTTAGTCCTATTAAGAAGATTATGATTATTGTCCTTAGGAGACTATACCACCACCTCCTCCTTGTTCTTATTCTGCTCTCATCTTCCCCTGGCCTTAAGGTTTTTCTTAACCTTATTTGGAATTCATTTATCGCTGGACGATATTCAGAAATTTATGAGCTTTTGAGAACCAGTGGCTGAGGATTGAACAACTTTAAGGAACAAACCAACGCTGCAACCATTGGTATTTTTATCAAAATTTTATCTGTAATTACAGCTACAACATCATGATCGACCGTTGTTTAACAAGACTGTCCAAAATATAGAAAATCGAAACTTAACGGGAAATGTGACGTAGAAACTTGATACAACATGTTAGCTAACAAGTTGGTCGTGAAGTAGAATTCATGATATTTAAGGATGTGGATTAATGAATGTATATAGACCCTCTGTTAGAAAAAAGATCAATGTTTATCTTCCAAAATACTGTGAAACGACTAAGTAATCGCAGCTTTGAGCATAAGGCAAAAGGTTTCGAGGAACCTACATTAGTTTAACTATAATGCAATCGAAACATTTATTTTTCCAATAAAAAGAACAGTTTTAAAAGCTTTTAACGTTCACGAAACAGTGCTTGTAAGGTCATGTGCTTCTTACTTTCATCCTTACGATTTCGGAAGCGCATGCAATAACCGTTTTTCCAAATTACACCGAAGCTTGATATCGATACGGTATATAACACTATTAAAAACTCACCTTAGAAATTAAATGTAGTAAAGAAAGGTTGCTAAAGCTATTCTGTTCTCTCCGTGACTTGCTCAGCCCTCGTGTAACAGTTAGCTTGACCATCTGAGTGCGTCTCATCTGGCTTATATATGATCTTGTAAATCGAAAATATCTCACAGTGTAAAAGTTATGTCATCTGTTGTGGTAGATTGCTCATTGTTTTAAACAAAAACACTAGTTTTAGGGATTGCGTGATTCCTTTGAGTGGGTTGCCTTCAACAGTGCAACAATCCCGACAAACAAAGAGATTACACAATCTTCTGACAGAGCAACAAACAATCAAACTGCAAATCGCATAACAAGAAATGGTCTGTGAACAGCTCCAAAAGTTTCTAAAATTGACTACAAAAATATTAAGTTTTACATGAAAATTAGATTTAGTTTGGAAAAGGAAATCTCGTATTTTAAATAATCATCTTGTTAGTTTTTCGAAAACGAACCACTTGAAAATATTTAAAATACAAAATAGATTAAACTCTTGGTGTTTCATTTCTGAACGTTTGACAGTTGAGATTGTAACAACAAAGAGACTACAAAAAATTAACACAACAATATTTATCAATTAACCATGATATCATACGGTTTTTAAATATCTCTAAGCCAATAAACCCTCAACCCATTTTCCCGGCTACTTTTAAAACATTTCTAAAGGGAAAGAGAAGAATGTTTTGTTTTTGCCTTGCCAAATCTTCCTCAAATAATCGTGCAATCGGAAATAGTGAGGTGCGATAAATTTATTTTTATCCCTTTCTCATCCGTAAAGGCATTGTTGTTCTTGGTGTAATCCTCTGACGTAATCGACGGCGGACTCTTGCAGGCGAGGCATAAGTACACAAAGGTGGTAGGTAATGTGCTGAAAACATTGAGCATTTCTACCAAGGCAGCAGTAAACAACGAAGTCAATTAAGAAATCGTCTCACGAAAACATAAACCAAAACTTTAGCCAAAGCTACAATTCGTCCATGTTATCATATTTTATCATACGTGCCGAGGCGGAGTTCCCGTTATACCGCGGCAGACCTCGTATGTAGTTGTGTGGGAATAGTACACAAAAGACTAGAAATTCTCGTAAGAGGAGAAAAGCTTTTAATCGTGAGAAAAAGGCAAAATCCTCCCACCCGGCTTACTGCAATTTCATCAAGAGGTAAGGATCATTTTCATCCCCTTAAAGTAGGTGTCTTTATCTTTAAAACAAGGATAGTCTTGTTTTTGCATAATGAACACTTTTAGCAACAGAGCATTTTCCTTTCAGAAAAAGTCGCTGATACTTGAAAGCCATCATCCACTTAATTCTTCTCCTGTTTCCCATGTAAGGAACCTTTTATGGAACTTAAGGGAAAGCAACATTGCGAACGGCGTTTAAATGAAAAAGCAAAAATGACGCACAAAAGCTTAATTTTTCGTGGTGTGAAAAACAATTCTCGAATTGTGAAACAATTTAACATCTATTGAAAATTACAGAGGTACGATTTTAAGAATTAATATTTATCCCTTTAGCTCCGCGTCAATATTTTTATCCCTCGTAAAAATTCTGCTACGCAATCGACGGCGGCCTACCCTTGAAGCGGCTTTTTTCCGGGCACTCTTCCACACACCCCAAACGTGCCTCATAATAACCCAAGGATGAGTCAGTCAGCGGGAAGAGCTGTGGGAGTGGGAGGGAAGGGCAAGGAGTCCTCAAAAGAAGAAATTGTGTTATAAAACATTGATATTGTCATGCAAATCAAGAATTACAACAATGGATCGAAGCTTCAACGTCAATTTTCATGAGTGTTTAATACTAATAGATTTTCGACCAAAGAGTTCCGTCTGGGTCGGGGGGCATCACTCCACTGGGTGAGGATGCTTAGCCGTTATCTCAGTCAGGTAATGATTTATTTACAGGAGACGTCCGTTACATTTAAGGTGTTCATGCATACAACCAGAAAACCCTTTGGAACCGTGTATAAGGAAAAATACGAAAAAGTTGAAGATCTATACTGTTTTATTATACATTAAATATTCTTTGCTGATCGTGAAAATGTTGGAAGCTAGGTAAACATTGTAATGAAAGTGTGCATAATGCTCTCAACATCAATGCTCAATGCTCTTCCAATGTTCTCAATATCAGAGCATTATCTCTGATCCTTTTTTCCAATGCTTTTTAAAATCAAGATCATAACTAGAACTATGATAATGAAATATGGGGCTGCGTGGGCTGTATTGAACTATGCATTAAATAGTTAAAAGCTTGGTTAGCTACGAAAGAAATTCTAACGTTTCAAGCAATGTCATTCGACATCGCGCGAAACCAAATTTTTTGTATGTAAAGCAGCCAGGCGATAAAAAAAATTCTCTATGCAATTAAAACAGTAACGAAATGATGATTGTAATGTCATTGTTGGAAAGTTATTTGCTACTTAAAACTTCGATGATGCAAACAGCTAGGATGATGAATTGCCAAAAGTTCTTTGGGAACTGTAAGATGAACTTGCCAAAGTAGAGGAAAACTCTCAATTTTGGATATCATTGCTCTTCGTAGAGTCAACAAACTTTGTAAGGTCGTAATGTTCAAGAATTTCTATGTCGGGAAAGAATTTTAGGTTTAGATACAGAATAATAGATATTAAGACGGAGAAAGGCGCTAGAGAGGCAGCTGATATCAGAGCCAGGGCTGATGAAGAACGTTGTTTTCATGGGAGCACTATGCACGAAAGCATCCCGAATGTTTTGATAGGTAACAAAGAGATAAGTGTGTGTAAAGTATAAATATCACAGAAGGCAAAAAATAATTGACCGTAAAATAAATTTGATTCTCCTTAAATAATTTATCACATTAGCTCTGACGATGTTGCGTGATGTAACGAAACATAAGCATTAAAAATTTTAAACTCAAAATTTGTGCTCAGTTATCGTCGGTTGATCTTTTCATTTGATTATTGCGAAACTATATTGACCAGTCATCCTCTTCAGGCCAAAAAAAAGGGTCCACTGTTGCGGCGAAGATGACCTTATTGTAGGATGATGTCATGAAACCTACTATATAAGGTTGCCCCTTTTATCCGTAAGGTGGACTAACAACCGACTAGACGTTCTTTGGTAACTCAGTCAAGCAACCTTTTACCCAAAAGTTGATTCAATTCATATATTGCCCCTCCATAAATTGGTGAAAAAAACAATTTCTTTCAAGCCAGTTACTCTTATCCACCTATTTCGAAGTTCAAACCCTTTTTTTTAGATCGCTAATATATTTCCTGGAGGACCGATAATATATTTCTTGTCAATAATTCACGTTTCATAATTTTGGGAGGGTCTATCTTTTCCGTTTACTGTTCTCCTTTTCTCTTACATAGCTAACTTTCAGGTTTCAGATAGCCTTATTATGTCTTTCTGGGTTGAGAGTTTCTTCTTTTATTAAAGACACCAAAGATGCCTTGCAGATTTTCGATGGGATACTGGTCAGGAGTTTCAATAAATATCTATTTTCTCTATACATCTTGATTCTTCGTAAATAATCATGTCTTATCTTCAATGCCTCGAAGCTTTGAAGTTTTACTTTCACTCACCCAGCGATGGGAACCATCATGTGTCTTAGTTATGGAATTTATATTATTTTTCTGGTAATATTAAATTACAAACTCTTAAAAAAGAAACTGTCTTATTGCCAAGTTTTCCAGCCGATCCAACCATGACTGTTGAAGCACGGCATCCTGTTCACAAATGGACAGTATAATCTGTTTTATTCATGACTATCATTCCACTCTACGCTCAAGTTTAGGTGGAAAATGACAAATAACTCCGTATATAGTTGTGATTTTCTGTCTCTTGATTTGACATCTTGATATATGTATTAAACTGACGAGAACATCGAGGGCAAACTGGAGCGAATCATAAGTGGATATAATTTTACTTCATTATTTTTACAACACCAAGGTGACAATCGCGACCCACAAAATCGAACATGTACACGCCACCTATGCACCATTAACTGACATTTTAGTTTCTGTTAATGGTGATACGCTCGAGAAATCTGTCCCTTTAACAGGCGATTGACTGGTTTTGTTTCTGTCTCACACACTAGGGTCTTGTTCATACGTGAACACAAGCATCAACATGAGGGCAAAACAAAAGGCAAAAAATAGGAACGAAATCAAGCATGCGAGACAAGGATCGTCGTAATCATAAGCATAAGATCATAGTCTAAGCATAAACCAAGAGCCGAACAAACGACGAAACAAAGAGAAATTCTTGTTATGTTGTTATCGTAAGTCCGAGGGGAGATATCATGCTTTCTTTTTGAATTGATCTTGTCCTTGTGCTTATGTTGTATGTATGAACCAGGCTTAAGCTATCTGAAACAATCCATCCCTTACTCTAAATTCATAAGCCTTCATGGACCCTGACGTTAGAAACGAGAAACTGCATTTTCTAATCTTTCACATGTTGAAATACGAGATGTGATAGAGGAAAAAGACTCGACAAGTACACAAAAGGCTACGAAAAATACTTTTGCCACACTTCTTCGACTTAACTCTTTGGAGGTTACAGCAGATAATTTTCCGAGAAGAACCTTGAGAAACTATTGAGGTCTGAATGAACTCGCCGGTTTTTATTTTTGTTTTTGTTATTATTATTATTATTATTATTATTATTTTTATTTCCTTTGATGTCTGTGTTTACATATCATCCAACCGGATCTCACCCGGAGACCTAAGGCTGGAGACAGTTGTCATGTTGGATTTCATCCAGCATCTAAAAGACCCGTTAAAAAAAAAAAAAAATCTTGATTGAACTTGTATGTTTACATCTAAAAACATTAGCCAGACATGCGGTTATTGATTACATAGACAGAGTCCTTCGAAGAATGTGGGCAGTGCTCGTCAACACAATTTTTTGAATTTCTCTTAGGCATGGTTGTCCAGGTATTCTATTTGTGAATTCTTCAGTACCTTTGTTTATCACACCAAGTGTGCCTATCTGTACTGGAATCATGGTCACATTCATACCACACATTTTTTGGATCTCTATTTCTAAGTCTTTGTATTTTTAAGAGTTTTTTGTATATTGTGGTAGATACGTTGCAGTCAGCTGGTACGGCCATTTCTATCAATAAGCAAAGTTTACGATTTTTGTCTTTTACCATTATGTCTGGTCTATTTCCTTTGATAGTCCTGTCTGTCTGTATGGTGAAATCCCATAGGATAGCTATATTTCCTAGTTCTGTGACAGGGTCAGGGTGGTTCTCGTACCAGTTTCTGGACACTTCTTTTCCGTAGTGATAGCATATTTTCCAATGAATATATTGTCCAACTCTATCATGTCGCTGTTTGAACTCAGTTGGGGCCAAAACTGTGCATCCCGAGATCAGGTGGTCGACAGTTTCATGTTGAGCGTTACAAAATCTGCACACTGGGTCATCACTATTTTTTATTATTTTTGTCTTGTAATTTTTTGTTGGGAGGCACTGATCTTGGGCAGCAAGAATGAAACCTTCCGTTTCGGCCTTTAATCCTGCACTGCCCATCACTGAAGGGTGTGTTTTTTGTTAACATCAGCTTGGTTAGTGTGAGTCAGGTATTGGCCATGTAAAGGTTTCTCTTGCCAGCTTGTTTTGAGTCCCTCCAAAGCTGCTTTTTTGGCTCTAATTTTGATGTTTTGAGCAGCTACTGTTGGAAACTCTGCATCTGTTGGTGTTTCTGTCTCATGTATATCTATTTCATATCTATACTTGGAGCTTTCTTTAACCGATGAATACAGTGTTTTACTAACCTCGTGTTGGTATATACACCGTAGCATCCAGTCTTTGGTTGTTTTTAAGTACGTTTTAAGTCCAATGGTTGTTGTTTTGTACGACATTTCAAGTTGAATGAGACTTCTTCCACCGTCGGCTCTAGGAAAGTATATTCTATCAACATCTGCTTTCGGATGATGCATACGATGGCAGGTGAGGAGTTTACGAGTTTTCGTGTCCATTCGTTTGATATCATTCAGTGTCCGGTTTAAGACGTTAAAACTGTACTGAACCACTGGAACTGCTAAGATGTTGATAGCAGATATTTTGTTCTTAGAGTTTAATTCTGTATTCAGGATAAGTCTTAGTCGCCTATAATATTCCTTTCTGACTTTTTCTTTCATTTGATTGTGTTGTATTGTTACCCCCTTACTAACTCCAAGGTACTTATATGTTTCCTCGTGTTCTAAGTTTTTAATTCTAGTGCTCACGTCCAAATCAATGTTTCTACTTTCAGTTACTTTCCCCCGTTTAATGGTAAGTTTGGCACATTTACCAAGGCCAAATTCCATACCAATGTCATCACTGAATAACTTAACGGTTTTTAAAAGGCCCTCAAGTTCTCCGTCGTCCTTGGCGAAAAGTTTCAAGTCATCCATATAAAAAAGGTGGTTAAACTTATTTTCCTTTATTTGATATCCATAGCATGTTTTATTTAGCTCCATTGAAAGAGGTTTAAGTGCAATACAAAATAGGAGGGGAGAAAGGGAGTCACCTTGGAATATTCCTCGATTAATTGGAATCTTACAAGAGTTAGCTATTCCATTTGCATGGTTTAAGTACAGCGTTGTATTCCAGAGATTCATTCCTTGTTTTAGGAAATTTATAATTACTGGCGATACTTTGTATATTTCGAGAGACTTAATTATCCAGGAATGTGGGACACTATCAAAGGCCTTCTTGTAATCTATCCAGGCCGTGCTTAAGTTTCTTTTCCTGGTAACGCAATTTTCTTGAATCATCTTATTTATTAAAAGTTGATCTTTGCACCCATAGGATCCTCGTCTGCATCCCTTCTGCTCAAGAGGTGAGATATTGTTTTGGTCCAAATGGGAATATGTTATATCTGTGATTATGGAGGTCAAGAGTTTATATGTTGTGGATAAGCATGAAATTGGTCGATAGTTTTTAGGATTATCTGTTTCATCATTCTTGAGTAACAAAAAAGTCATGTTTTGTGAGAGCCATACCGGCATTTCATTCGGGTTTCTCATGAGATGTGATAAGGCTTGAGCAAGGAATTTATGCATGCAGTGCAGATGATGAAGCCAAAAGTTAGGGACTTTATCTAAACCAGGTGATTTCCATTTCTGAGATTTTCGCAGTGCTTGTCTGACTTGTTCTCTAGCTATGTCTTGCCAATCTTGAGTTGGTGTGGCACTCATTCTCTCGGTTTCACCTTCTATCCGTTCCGCGTTTTCATTATGCTCTTTTGGTGTACTCCATATCTTTTCCCAGAACTTTTCGACTTCTCCCATTGATGGAGTGTTTTCAACTTTTATATTTTGCTTGCCTATTTCTCTATAAAATCGTTTAGCATCCGTAGAAAAGATTTTGTTTTGCCTGTAGAAATTTGATCGTTTTGAAAATCCCTTTATGCGTTGTGATTTATCGAGCATCTTTTGTTTCAGATTTTCCTTAACTTCAGGTATTGATCCAGCATTGTTTATTTGATATTTTCGTTTTACTTTTCTCGATTTTGATGTGTTAACGTTAGTGCCTCTGCTTATTTCATCAAGGATAGATATTTCTTTTCTGAGGGTGTCAATTTCCCTGTTGATTTTTTCTTTCCAGGCAGGTTTTTTATGCCGATTTCGTGTTCTTTTCTTTATTTTGGCGTTTAGCTTTTCAGATATGGAAAGACCAGTGGAATATATGGCTATATTTAGCATATCTAAGGTTTTATCTGGTTCGTTTTCAAGATATTCGTAGAGTGCAGTATGATATATGTCAATGGTTTTTGTATTTGCCTTCGTTGGTCGGATTTTAGGCAATTTTTCCCTGTCTTTCATATTCATATGCTTCACTTTACTTACGGCTCTTACTATGTCATTTTTTGCTTCGTTAATCGAGTCCCTATTATTTATTAAGAACTCTGCTTTGAATTCTTCCTCATTTTCATTCAGTTCGTCTCTTGTATTTGGGTCTTGCTCATTCGCATTTTGTTCTTGGTCTTGGTCTTGCAGGGGATCTCTATTTCTTATATCATTAATCATTTGGGTTATGCGTTCAGGGTACAGTTTTTCGCCTACTCGTAACTCATCATTGACATTTGCGTCTGATTTCACACTCTGTTTGATTTGTTCGAGTTCTGCTTGTGTCAGTCGGTTGTTTCGCATTATATCTCTAGGCACGTTAGCAAGTTTACCTGCATCAATGTAACCCCTTATATCATCCCCAACCGCATTTCTCCATATCCCGTAAGTGGTGTTAGTGGTATTTGATGTGGGTCTTTCAAGTGCTGAATAAAATGACTTCATGACTTGGGAGTACTCTTCCCGTGCCCATGGAGTTCGTTTTCCTGATGTGGGTTTGTTTGTTTGTGAGTTCGCTGGTCCAATGTTGGAAGTGTTCCGGTTTTGGTGACCTAACGGCTCATTATTTGTGGAAGAGTTTGTTCCAGGTACAGACTTTTCGACCTCAGACTGGTTCCCCTCTGAGAGACGCGCTTCCTGGTTAATCACAGCGCAAGCGATATGGCTTTTTGGGTTTTTTTATTCTTCTTCTACCCATATAAGTTATTTGCTACGCACGGGTCAGAGGCCCATCCAGGGTTGCCCTGCTCTCTCGATAAGGGTATTACTGGAAGGGGGCGCCACTTCCTGCCAGGTACCGTTTGCGACAGCTTTTGCAGCTGCCATTCACTCATCAGCACGATTAACACCTTGGGTTGCGGGTATAATTGTTCGTGTAACCTCCACTAGGTGATTGCCTACCAAGGCTAAAGAGCCCTTCACCTGCTCTTAAGACATGACTATTCCCCGCCGGATGTCAATTAGGTATTTTGCAGGTCACGGGGATTTCCTGCAATCCTAGGTAGGGGGGCTTGAGGGTCCTATCACTTGCCCAAGGTGAACCCTCAGACTAGTGGAGGGAAGGAGGCGTCTTACTTCTCCATTCTAGACCGGCCACATGCAAGATCTAAGCACTACCCTTTTATTATTATTATTATTATTATTATTATTATTCCGTGGGTAAATAACAAAACGCTTAATGTCTAATCCCCCTGGAGAAAACTAGTTTCGTTCTCCCTCGAGTCTCGATGTTTCCCTCTGTTAGTCTCGGGAAAAACTAAACTAACTGTTTGCTGTGGCACCAGATATTAAGTGTATAATACCCCTTCAACTACAAAAATGGGGATATCATATGGTCTATATTTCACATTTTCTTGAATAATCCAAAGACATCGCCCATTTTCACGATTATTTGGTGACTTCTTTTATATAAGCATAGGGAATTGTGTAAAGCACAATCCCCAGAAACAAAATTTATCAGCATCAATAGGCAGGTTTTCATGCTTTTGGATCCGCTGTTCCGTGTGTTCTTTACTCAATTGAACCACGTTGATTTGACCTCCGAAATCTGATTTCGTTGGTCGACATAGCTTCAGTTACAACCACTTTAAACTACACGGAACTATCTTAAGAATTACATGCAAGAAGACTTTGCTCTGAATTGCTCTGAATTGACACGAATGGCTAAGAAATAGTTTATGTGCATTGGCAGCAAGACTTGGTAGAATCAAAATGAAATGCCGTCCGAACGCTAAGCACTTCGTATTGCCCATTCGCATCGGTCCTTCAAAAGATAAGTGCTGAAAAGGGATCACGTGATCCTTTGAATCGTTCTGTGAGTATCTGCTAAAATGGAGGAAAACAAAATTGATAAGTGATCGTGATGGGAAAAGGATGAAATTAAAGTCTTCCAATGAATGCCTATTCACCATTTTGATGTAAATACAATTGTATAAGCTTCAATAGCAACCATGAGATTTTATTCATATTAGTGTTCTTTAGAGATTCCTAGAGGGACTATAACAAAAGTCCGCAGATGTTTTCGGAGAGTTATAAAAATAGACAGCAAATTGTTGATATTAGTCAGAAACTGTAGTAAGAGCTTTCTACCAAAAATAGAATTGCATATTAGTGATTGCCCTTTTTGAATTTAAAGATGGGAAATAACCAGCTCCGGCGCGCTTATTGAAAATGGAAAAAAAGGTGCTGGCGTTTGTGGCCATACAAAGAAAGGATAATCAAGAATGGACTATTCCAGGGGTAAGACTTTCTTCCTAGCTTCTTTATCGAAAGACTTTAAAATGACATCTGAAACGAAACTGATAAATACAGTACTCGTCATGAGACTATGAAATTTTGTTCCCAAAGGGCGAACTTCCTGGCTATATTTTTTTTTTTCATCCTAAGCTTACTAAACTAGAAAATTTTTCAATATGCGAACGGTCCACTCAATTACCTGGTCGAAACTCCTTTCAGTTAATACACATATAGTAAACTGATCATGCTGTTTTTAGCTACGCAATTATGCCGTCCTAAAGTCCACATTTAAAAACCCCTGTCAGAAATGAGGCGCCTTTCATGCAGTCTTGGGAGATTAATTTCATTGTTTGTTTATATTTGTGCAGCACGTAAGATTACCCTAACTTGGCTCAAATTTTTTCAGAAAATAAATTGGAGTGACTGATCGTTTGCGTGAATTAGCTAGTAAGACAGGAACATTTCATTGCCTCGAAAGGACAGAGAACTATCTTTCCTTTAGCATGTGATTGGCTAAAATAGTTCACAGATGCTCAGGCGAATTGAAAACGGTATCGAAAGCTGACGAATAGCGGTTATGCATTGTTCACTTGATACTGGACTGAAAAGTGTGGTACCGTCATTTATGCACTACTTTTACACAATGTTGGTTACGTTACGTTTACCTGATACCGTAATGTTTGCTTGCAGTAGAATTCGCTCTTTCACTGAGCGGTTGCGCAAAGATTACCATTGGGCCCTTAATTTATCTATCATTGTCCTTACCGTCGTAAAACTCCATAACTTTTCAGCCCCAAATTAAACCGTTACGCGATTCTTGAGAAAAGGTAAGCAGAGTTGCATTACGTATGAAATACTTTCTTTGTTAAAGAACTCAATGAAATCAGGCTCAATTCATGCAAAACTTTTCTGGTGAACAATTCAATGTTTAATATCCCTTGATTCGTAACTCTAATTAAAGGTTCTGATTACTATAACTTTTTTGTTACTAAGTCAATGTGATGACCTATTAACTTGTGCTGGTATCAAAATGATCAACATATACATTAGCATTTCATTCGAGAATTGGTTCCAAACATATTTACTCTGTTGCTAATAGTTATCTCAAAAGAATCGTTGTTTAAGATTACTATGCTGTCATTAAAGATACGCGAACGTTCATTACTATTATAACGTTCCTAATATTTAACACATTCATAACATTCAAAACATTTATTACACAATAAATATTAACACATTTTCTTCTCAAGCTGCCTGCAAAGCTCCTTTCTTAGAAGAACCATGCTTACAGACTTCTTTTCCCCTGATCATAACCTCATGCAGGGCATATAGTTCTACAAGGGAGTATCCTATCAGGACAAGAGGCGTCAAGATCCAGTGAAGTGCGTTCCTGATGAAACTTATGTGTTCCTTGATGTCCATGAGGCGAGGTCCAGCAACGTCGAGAAAGAACATGACTAGGAAGCAAAGCTGTTGTAAACCAGCAAGGCCATACATGGTGTATGCGATGTAGTTGGGCACATCTTCTATCAGGAGAGACATTGAGATTGCTGCAGAGACACCAAACAGTCCTCCTGAGCATAAAAGGATACCGTAGTACGTCAAGAAGCACAACCCCCAAGAGAAAGCAGGGAAGAATGGCATTCTACCAGCCTTGATAACGTAATAATGGAATACTTCCCCGGCTCCAATAGTCCAACGACGTGCTTGCCGAGCCCACTCTGATAATTCTATTTCAATGGTTTCTCCAGAAGTAGGACCACTGATTACTGGAACAGGAACGAGAGGAATACGAAGTCGTTTCCCAGTAACACCCATCCATCTTATTAAACAGATGATATCGTCCATTTGATATGCCGGATGTACATAGTTACCCTGCATGCAGAGTTTGAGTGAAAAGGAAAAAATACTCATGGTATTAATATTGAATGGGATCAATGCTCCCATCATTAACGTGCTTCTGAGAATACCAGTAACTCGAGTGACAAAGGAAGCTCCGTCCAATCCCCAGTTGTACAAAAGAGGAGCTTGGAAGACAACATTATGGGGGGTCTTTTCGTTTACGTATCTAGATGTCAAGGCTTCAATGTACTTAGGGTGGAATTTTGAATCCGCATCGCAAGTGGTGACAATGATTTTAGTTGGGTCGAAAAAATCTCCCAAATCCTTTTTGAGAATTCTTGAAGCTTCTCTAAGACCATGATTACAATTTGAGCATTTGCCAGGGATTTCATTTTCGAGACCAAAAGGGTGGAGAGTAAAAAGTAGTTTTTCGAATGAATCACTGAAGATCTTTCGGAGTTCTTCAATCTTCGTCTGAACATCTGGAGTTTTCTGTTCAAATGAAATTACCATTGTGATTCTTGCAGCCTCAGTCTGGTCAGCCAATGACTGTACACTTCTTGCGATCAGTGATACTGGTTCTTTATAACAGCTGATGGCCACCAGATGGCGAATATCCGTGTACGCTGGGTAGTCAGCCTTGAAGTCATGATTTCTGCTTCTGTCAAGAGATAATGTGGAGTTTTGAATGATTCAGTAAGACAGGCCACTGAAATTGTAGTTTAAAAAGACATCAAATTTCTTGTTTCTGTTGGCCTTCGTGTAGTTTTTGCACATGCCTTGGTCACATAATTTTCCCTGGTCATCGATTTTGTACTTTGTGATTGTATCCTCGCGATTTTGTACGTGGTGATTGCTATCCTAGTGTATGCAATAAAACAGTGGCGGTCTATGCAGCAAGGTATCCTGTAATGATTCGCTGAAGTTTATTTTGGATGCAATTGTCAGTTTAACACATACTCCAAGATGTCAATCGCAGGGCACAAAATCGCAAGTGTAAACAGGGCTTTATGTTACTAGGTATATGTACGCCGAAGGTTTACCGAATTCAAATTACTATTGCGATCAAAAACTGTTTGATCAGAATCTGTTATTTCGGGAGACATACGGTGAGATAGCAGGTCTATCTCGGAGTCTTTTAGGATCAGGCAGGTACTGATGAATCCCCCCCCATAATTTTTATTCTTTCTCGTGTTTTGTTAATGACAGACCAAATTTTCTTCGTAAGATTTCCTAGAAACCAAATGGTTTCCCAGTTGTCTTTCCAAAAACAAACTTTTGCTTCCGGATTCAATGTCTTCAATAAAATGGGAAAAGGTGTTTTCCGAAAAAAATGATAGTTATTCCAAACACAGCATATGTAGCGTTCCTGCCAGCGTAAATGGAATTTTTCCACTGAGGTAATTATTCCATTGAGGTTTTCATTCATTTAATATTGAGGTTTGAATTTATGAAAACGTTTGTTGCTCAAAGAATAAATCAATGGACAATCCCGCAACTTTGACTTGTCGCAACAGAATAGAATACCTGTTTAAAAATTCAATGAAACCAATTCAGTGTTGGACCTTATATATTATAAGGTTTCGACTCTTTAATTGAACGCTCGAGAAAGAGTATTTGGGAAAAATATATTGCCGTAATAATGCACGTGCCTCTCACCATTGTTACTCGTGTTCGATTCCGTCTCATTGCAGTTGTCTAATTAAAGTTAAGTTACTCTCATGTGAGAAGAGTTTTATCCAGTTTGACTTTACCAAGCATCGCAGGTTTTTACTCCGGCTACTCCGGTTTCCTCCTGTAGTAACACGGACCCATGCGGGGAACCCTTACTGGACCTCTAGAAAGAACAGGTTAGGTAGCTGATAGCGTGAGGGTAATCAAGTATAAAGACGCACATATTACCTGTAGAGAGTCACCATTGTCCTGGTGGCCAGTCCAACAATGATAACCCACATTAATACAAAGACAGCTTGAAGACTTGGTATCAAATATACGGCGACCGTGTTATCAATATAAGGCACCCACAATGGTAGAGGGACAACAACCCACACTAGAACATTAAACAACAGATTCCAACGGAATCGTTGTTTGCCGGCTTTCATTGGTTTGTGTTCCGCGACAGACGAGGATTTAGGCGTTTCTTGAGTTTGTGTCTGCTGTGCGTCGTTGCAATCAAATCCAGCATTAAGCACCCCAGGCGACGGCATGCCATCGTCATTGACCACAGGTGACGTATTTCGTTCGAACTTCCTTGGCACCTTAATACTTGCGGTGATATCTTGGTTAGACTGTCTTCGTTCGAGTGAAACTATAAAATGGTGCTCCGCTTCTCTATTGACACTGCACTCCTGAGACTTTTGTTTGAATTCTGCATTGGATGTGCAGGCTCTGCTTTCAATAGTATCTAAGGTAAAGATAAAATGCGTCTATCAGTAAAGTTCGAATTTGCCGTGTCAATTTGGTAGCAAACTCTTATTTTGGAAATGATTTTCAATGGGTCAGTGACTGTCTTAAGTGACTGTCTTCGCAGCATAGCTAAGACAGTCACTTAAGTAACCTGTCCCTTGATGACGAATCGGCACTTTCGTTTGGTTGACTTTTATATTCACAAGTTGATGGTATAAGATTTAATCATCCAGACTCACTTGAAAACTGCAATTTTTCCTTTCCCTTTAAACCTTTCTTTTTCAGTTCAACAGATGATATGGATTCTTTCAATTCATTAGGCTCACGAGGTTTTGCACCGGACAAAGCTTCGGTACCTTCTTTATGGACAGATGAAATGCTTCTGGCCCTGTCATTATTAATAAGATCGCCACTTGGCCCTATAAAGTAAGATATAATTTTAAGTGCGACATACACGTATAACTGACACATGTTAAAAGTTTAATAAACATTATTTAATAAAGTAAATAAAAATGTATTTGAAAATCCAAATTGACTTAGATAACAATCATGACGATAATGTGTAAACTCATGGTGTCTGTTTTAAACGTTTCCTGCGTTTGTGCGGCTTCGGCAGAATTAATTTTCAGATTCATGTCAACAAGTGGTTTGTCATAAACTGGTTTGTTTCTGAAGGAATTAAACAAAATAATAAAAAACCCAAAAAGCTCTCAGAACGTGCTTTTTCATCTATCAACCAGTCAAGGGTGTATCTGGAAATTTTTATTCGGAGAACAAGCAATCGTTTCGTGGTAGAATTTTTGAAAAGGATCATATTACAAGTTTCCATTGTGCACGGAAACACTGGCATGCATATGTTTCCATTGGGGTACGGGGGAGAAAGACGCCAATTTAGGATAGTACATGTTCACCCTGCTTTCGGCCACATTTTTTGGAAACAGTTGCATGTTAAGTCGTGGCTATATGAATTACGTCGCTTATGATATCCCTCACTACATCAATTACGTCGTTTTGGCATTGTTATCAACTCTCTGGATCATCCTTAACTCATGCTTTAAGCAAACGTCCTGAGTGAAAATAGAAACAACTTGTGAGAGTATCTCTCTGTCATGAAGAAGATTATCAGCATCTTTTCATTGATCGTTCATTGGGACGGGACAGGACGACAATAACTATCCTGCATAGAACCACGACTTTCCAAAACACTGGAGAACCTAGTAAGCTCTAATCTACTTTTGCTGAATGTGACACGATGATTCCACTTTTCGTCTAATTGAAGTTCCCGATAACAATTTCAATTCACTTTGATGGTAATCAGGACCTTAACAAGACCAACATTTCTCCTGAGGGACTAAGTCCTCAGCTTTTATATTGCTTCAGTTTAAAAGATAATTTCCTTACATTGAAAGAAAAAATCACTAGATTTTTACCGAGGTAACTGACTCAGTTTGTCTCATAGTGGTTACCTCCTTGGTAATAAAATGGAAAAGGTTCGAAGTCTTTGTGAAAATAGCACCATGACAAATCTCAATAAAAAGCAACATATCATACCTGATAACGAAACTACAAGGTCTTTGGTCATTTTTCACATTCAATAATTCCTCCTCAAACTTGCGGAGCCAGGTGAAAAAAACTTGCGCCGATTCTAATCAAATGAATAAAATCAAGTTCACATGAGCAATTAATGTTTTTGTAAAGAAACGTGAATGTACATTGAAATATGCCTGTACAAATAGCACTAAAAGAACAATTAGTATTTAGATGTGGATTTATCATTCATTGTTGATGAGTTGCACGTTCGCAAATACAGCTGCCATGTGTGGCCGGCATTTGGTTTTTGGTTTAATCAGTTGACGCTTTCAGCGTAAATTCTTCGTAACCTTAAATCTCTTCGATCCTTACCCGACTTTTTGATTTTACTCAGGCTAACGCCTGACGATTTTATTCGTCAAGAGGAGAAGTCTCTGACTCCAAAGGGTCTAATCAGTTGGCAAAATTTTTGAACAAACTTGTCATATATCATATGACACTGCTCAAGTTAACTAGTTTGGGTTTTTTCCAAAACGTGTGCGGTCAGTTCATTATTGTGGTCATACGCCAAACTAATCTTTTTTAACATTTAAATATATGGTGGTTGTGATATGTGAAATTCTCGCTGTGAGAATTGTCTAACGTGCTTCTACATTTCAGAACTAACCGATAAAATCAATCATTTGTGGTGAACAAATGCAGTTATTCATCAACATGATCAAAGACTAAACAATAGCTAGGGAACCCACAAAAAGTGTTTGTGAGTTAAACCTAATTTAATTTACCCTAACCTTCAAAGGATCATATAATCTTTCGAGTAATACTATAGTCCTTCTCCCCCTCATTTTTTCTTCTCCTCTTCCACTCTTGCTCCTCCTTTGTTCTGCTTTTCAGCACGAGATCTTCCTTCTTATTTGTCACTCTTCACTCCCCCTTTGTATGTCCTTGTTCCACCCCCTCCTTTTTCTTTGCACTCTCCTTGACTACTTTCCCGTCCCCTTTTCCCTCTTGTCTTTTGCGTAGACTTTCGCCTCTTCCTTTTTCTCCTCTGTACAATTTCTTCAAGAAAATGGCTGTAATGTTCTCTAGAGGAGGACTACATAGTCCTAAGATGAAGACTATAGTCCTAAGGGAAGGGCTATTTAGTCCTATTAAGAAGATTATGATTATTGTCCTTAGGAGACTATACCACCACCTCCTCCTTGTTCTTATTCTGCTCTCATCTTCCCCTGGCCTTAAGGTTTTTCTTAACCTTATTTGGAATTCATTTATCGGTAGACGATATTCAGAAATTTATGAGCTTTTGAGAACCAGTGGCTGAGGATTGAACAACTTTAAGGAACAAACCAATGCTGCAACCACTGGTATTTTTATCAAAATTTTATCTGTAATTACAGCTACAACATCATGATTGACCGTTGTTTAACAAGACTGTCCAAAATATAGAAAATCGAAACTTAACGGAAAATGTGACGTAGAAACTTGATACAACATGTTAGCTAACAAGTTGGTCGTGAAGTAGAATTCATGATATTTAAGGATGTGGATTAATGAGTGTATATAGACCTTCTGTTAGAAAAAAGATCAATGTTTATCTTCCAAAATACTGTGAAACGACTAAGTAATCGCAGCTTTGAGCATAAGGCAAAAGGTTTCGAGGAACCTACATTATTTTAACTATAATGCAATCGAAACATTTATTTTTCCAATAAAAAGAACAGTTTTAAAAGCTTTTAACGTTCACGAAACAGTGCTTGTAAGGTCATGTGCTTCTTACTTTCATCCTTACGATTTCGGAAGCGCATGCAATAACCGTTTTTCCAAATTACACCGAAGCTTGATATCGATACGGTATATAACACTATTAAAAACTCACCTTAGAAATTAAATGTAGTAAAGAAAGGTTGCTAAAGCTATTCTGTTCTCTCCGTGACTTGCTCAGCCCTCGTGTAACAGTTAGCTTGACCATCTGAGTGCGTCTCATCTGGCTTATATATGATCTTGTAAATCGAAAATATCTCACAGTGTAAAAGTTATGTCATCTGTTGTGGTAGATTGCTCATTGTTTTAAACAAAAACACTAGTTTTAGGGATTGCGTGATTCCTTTGAGTGGGTTGCCTTCAACAGTGCAACAATCCCGACAAACAAAGTGATTACACAATCTTCTGACAGAGCAACAAACAATCAAACTGCAAATCGCATAACAAGAAATGGTCTGTGAACAGCACCAAAAGTTTCTAAAATTGACTACAAAAATATTAAGTTTTACATGAAAATTAGATTTAGTTTGGAAAAGGAAATCTCGTATTTTAAATAATCATCTTGTTAGTTTTTCGAAAACGAACCACTTGAAAATATTTAAAATACAAAATAGATTAAACTCTTGGTGTTTCATTTCTGAACGTTTGACAGTTTAGGTTGTAACAACAATCGAAGCTACAAAAAATTAACACAACAATATTTATTAATTAACTATGATATCATACAGTTTGTAAATATTTCTAAGCCATTAAACCCTCAACCCATTTTCCCGGCTACTTTTAAAACATTTCTAAAGGGAAAGAGAAGAATGTTTTGTTTTTTCCTTACCAAATCTTCCTCAAATAATCGAGCAATCGAAAATAGTGAGGTGCGATAAATTTATTTTTATCCCTTTCTGATCCGTAACGCCATTGTTGTTCTTAGTGTAATCCTCTGACGTAATCGACGGCGGACTCTCGCAGGCGAGGCATAAGTACACAAAGGTGGTAGGTAATGTGCTGAAAACATTGAGTATTTCTCCCTAGGTAGCAGTAAACAACGAAGTCAATTAAAAAATCGTCTTGAGAAAACATAAACCAAAACTTTAGCCAAAGCTACAATTCGTCCATGTTATCATATTTTATCATACGTGCCGAGGCGAAGTTCCGGTTATACCGCAGCAGAACTCTTCGGAAGTTGTGTGGGAATGGTGCAGAAAAGACTAGAAATTCTCGTAAGAGGAGAAGAACTTTCAATCGTGAGAAAAAGGAAAAATCCTCCCACCCGGCCTACTACAATTTCATCAAGAGGTAAGGATCATTTTCACTTCCTTAAAGTAGGTGTCTTCATCCTTAAGACAAGGATAGTCTTGTTTTTGTATACGGAGCACTTTTAAGAACAGAGCATCTTCCTTTTAGAAAAAGTCGCTGATACTTGAAAGCCATCATCCACTTAATTCTTCTTCTCTTTCCCATTTAAGGAACCTTTTAAGGAACTTAAGGGAAAGCAACATTGCGAACGGCGTTTAAATGAAAAAGCAAAAGTGATGCACAAAAGCTTAATTTTTCGTGGTGTGAAAAACAATTCTCGAATTGTGAAACAATTTAACATCTATTGAAAATTACAGAGGTACGATTTTAAGAATTAATATTTACCCCTTTAGCTCCGCCTCAATATTTTTATCCCTCGTAAAAATTCTGCTACGCAATCGACGGCGGCCTACCCTTGAAGCGACTCCTTTCCGGGCACTCTTCCACGCACCCCAAACGTGCCTCATAATAACCCAAGGATGAGTCAGTCAGCGAAAAGAGCTGTAGGAGTGGGAGGGAAGGACAAAGAGTCCTCAAAAGAAGAAATTGTGTTATAAAACATTGATATCGTCATTCAAATCAAAAATTACAACAATGGAACGAAGCTTCAACGTCAATTTTCATGAGTGTTTAATACTAATAGATTTTCGACCAAGGAGTTCCGTCTGGGTCGGGGGGCACCACTCCACTGGGTGAGGATGCTTAGGCGTTATCTCAGTCAGGTAATGATTTGTTTACAGGAGACGTCCGTTACATTTAAGGTGTTCATGCATACAACCAGAAAACCCTTTGGAACCGTGTTTAAGGAAAAATACTAAAAAGTTGAAGATCTATATTATTTTATTATACATTAAATATTCTTTGCTGATCGTGAAAATGTTGGAAGCTAGGTAAACATTGTAATAAAAATGTGCATAATGCTCTCAACATCAATGCTCAATGCTCTTCCAATGTTCTCAATATCAGAGCATTATCTCTGATCCTTTTTTCCAATGCTTTTTTAAATCAAGATCAGAACTGGTTGCCATTTCCTCAGACATATTAAATTGCTATTGCTATTAAGAAAGAGACCTGAACAAGAACGAAGAACTTATTTGAAAATTATTGACTTTTGCAACTCTGAAAGTAGATGAGGATAAGTTTGTTAACATTACGCTCAACAGGAAATTACACGTGATTGCGAGCATGAGTCAGTTACTCTATCCTGAGTAAGAAGAATTTTGTCAACAATTCGTGGGCAACTTTTCTCTCTTACGTTTCAAGTCATGTAATCTCCTTTGTTCACTTTTATCGAAACCAGGTTTCTATGAATATTCAAGCTATGGTAATGAAATATGGGGATGCGTGGGCTGTATTGAACTATGCATTAAATAGTTAAAAGCTTGGTTAGCTACAAAAGAAATTCTAACGTTTCAAGGAACGTCATTCGACATCGCGCGAAACCAAATTTTTTGTATGTAAAGCAGCCAGGCGATAAAAAAAATTCTCTATGCAATTAAATATCAAAACAATAACTGAATGATGATTGTGATGTCATTGTTGGAAAGTTATTTGCTACTTAAAACTTCGATGATGCAAACGGCAAGGTTGATAAATTGCCAAAAGTTCTTTGGGAACTGTAAGATGAACTTGCAAAGTAGAGGAAAACTCTCAATTTTGAATATCATTGCTCTCCGTAGAGTCAACAAACTTTGTAAGGTCGTAATGTTCAAGAATTTCTATGTCGGGAAAGAATTTTAGGTTTAGATACAGAATAATAGATATTAGGACGGAGAAAGGCGCTAGACAGGCAGCTGATATCAGAGCCAGGGCTGATGAAGAACGTTGTTTTCATGGGAGCACTATGCACGAAAGCATCCCGAATGTTTTGATAGGTAACAAAGAGATAAGTGTGTGCAAAGTATAAACATCACAGAAGGCAAAAAATAATTGACCGTAAAATAAATTTAATTCTCCTTAAATATTTTATCACATTAGCTCTGACGATGTTGCGAGATGTAACGAAACGCAAGCATTAAAAATTTTAAACTCAAAATTTGTGCTTAGTTATCTTCGGTTGATCTTTTCATTTGATTATTGCGAAACTATATTGACCAGTCATCCACTTCAGGCCAAAAAAAAGGTCCACTGTTGCGGCGAAGATGACCTTATTGTAGGATGATGTCATGAAACCTGCTATATAAGGTTGCCCCTTTTATTTGTAAGGTGGACTAACAACCGACTAGACGTTCTTTGGTAACTCAGTCAAGCAACCTTTTACTCCAAATTTGATTCAATTCATACATTACCCCTCCATAAATTGGTGAAAATTGACCTTGTCAATTTCTTTCAAGCCAGTTACTCTTATCCACTTATTTCGAAGTTCGACCCTTTTTGTTTAGGCCAACAATATATTTTTTGTCCAAAATTCACACGTTTCATAATTTTGGGAGGGTCTATCTTTTCCGGTTGCTGACCTCCTGTACTCTTATTTAGCTAATTTTCAGGTTTCAGATAGCCTTATTATATCTTTCTGGGTTGAGCGTTTCTCCTTATATTAAACACACCAAAGATGCCTTGCAGATTTTCGATGGGAAACGAGTTAGGAATTTCGATGACTTTTTATTTCTTCTATAGCTCTTGAGTCTCCGTAAACGATCATGTCTTACCTTCAACGCCTCGAAGCTTTGAAGTTTTACTTTCACGCACCCAGCGATGGGAACCATCATGTGTCTTAGTTATGGAATTTATATTATTTTTCTGGTAATATTAAATTACAAACTCTTAAAAAAGAAACTGTCTTATGGCCAAGTTTTCCAGCCGATCCAACCACGACTGTTGAAGCACGGCATCCTGTTCACAAATGGACAGTATAATTTGTTTTATCTATGACAATCATTCCACTCTACGCTCAAGTTTAGGTGGAAAATGACAAATAACTCCGTATATAGTTGTGATTTTCTGTCTCTTGATTTGACATCTTGACCTATGTATTAAAATGACTAGAGCATCGAGGGCAAACTGGAGCCAATCATAAGTGGATATAATTTTACTTCATTATTTTTACAACACCAAGGTGACAATCGAGACCTACAAAATCGAACGTGTACACGCCACCTGTGCACCATTAACTGACATTTTAGTTTCTGTTAATGGTGATACACTCATGAGATCTGTCCCTTTAGCAGGCAATTTACTCCTTTACTTTCTGTCTCACACATTAAGGTCTTGTTCACACGTGAACATAAGCATAAGCATAAGGACAAAACAAAAGGCAAAACAAAGAAATAAAGGCAAAACAAAGGAATAAAGTCAAGCCTGCGACATAAGGATCGTCGTAATCATAAGCATAAGATCATAGTCTAAGCATAAACCAAGAGCCGAAGAAACGACGAAACAAAGAGAAACTCTTGCTATGTTGTTATCGTAAGTCCGAGAGGAGATATCATGCTTTCTTTTCGAATTGATCTTGTTCTTATGCTTATGTTGTATGTATGAACCAGGCTTAAGCTATCTGAAACAATCCATCCCTTACTCTAAATTCATAAGCCTTTGTCGCTTATGTAGTAATGACCAGGATTTTGAGGCAAAATCTTTGGAAATGAGATTATATTCTGCTTAGCCACCAGAAATCAGCATTTTCGAATAGTTTTCAGTGTTTCCTGTTAAAACACTCTTTAAATACAATTTAGCAGGATTTCAAAATCCTCATTACTTTAAATATAATACTTTTTGTTATAAAGCTGGAGTGTCACTGGAGGTAACACTGACTGGCAATGGTTGAATTATAGTCACGCGGCCTTATCTAAATTTAAATGTATCCGATATGGCAACAATTTTGGTCTGGCTACGACAGCACGTGAACGAAGTGTGCGAACAGCACGTGATTAATGCGTGTCAGATAAATTCTGCTGATAAATAGCACGAAGTCCAGACGAAACAAATGGACCCTGACGTTATAAACGAGAAACTGCATTTTCTAAACTTTCACATGTTGAAATACGAGATGTGATAGAGGAAAAAGACTCGACTAGTACACAAAAGGCTACAAAAAATACTTTTGCCACACTTCTTCGACTTAACTCTTTGGAGGTTACAGCAGATAATTTTCCGAGAAGAACCTTGAGAAACTATTGAGGTCTGAATGAACTCGCTGGTTTTTATTTTTGTTTTTGTTATTATTATTATTATTTCGTGGGTAAATAACAAAACGCTTAATGTCTAATCCCCCCGTGAAAAACTAGTTTCGTTCTCCTTTGAGTCTCGATGTTTCCCTCTGTTAGTCTCGGGAAAAACTAAACTAACTGTTTGCTGTGGCACCAGATATTAAGTGTATAGTACCCCTTCAACTACAAAGCTAGGGATATTATATGGATTATATATCACATTTTCTCTAATAATCCAAAGACATCGCCCATTTTCACGATTATTTGGTGACTTCTTTTATATAAGCATAGGGAATTGTGTAAAGCACAATCCCCAGAAACAAAATTTATCAGCATCAATAGGCAGGTTTTCATGCTTTTGGATCCGCTGTTCCGTGTGTTCTTTACCCAATTGAACCACGTTGATTTGACCTCCGAAATCTGATTTCGTTGGTCGACATAGCTTCAGTTACAACCACTTTAAACTACACGGAACTATCTTAAGAATTACATGCAAGAAGACTTGAAATAAATCCAAAATCATTTAATCTAATTGCTCTGAATTGACACGAATGACTTAGAAATAGTTTATGTGCATTGGCATCAAGACGTGGTAGAATCAAAATGAAATGCCGTCCGAACGCTAAGCACTTTGTATTGCCCATTTGCACAGGTCCTTCAAAAAAATAAGTACTGAAACGGGATCACGTGATTGTTTGAATTGTTCTGTATCTGTCTCTAAGAGAAATTACAAATACATGTGCACAATGTCACAGATCGGAAATCGTGACTGAACGTGTTCCACTTCAAGTGTCCCTCAAAGAAAAAGCATTAGAAACAAGATCCTCAGCGATAAACGCGTAAGTGCAATTATTAAAGTTTTTGTTAAGTCCAAAAAGCCAGCTACCTATGTAACATACTATGTTGAATTAGGTAAGAATGTTTGTTAACAATTTCTACTGCAGTTGGCTTTCTTGATTTTTATAGAATAAGACATCAACTGTGGAACAAAATGTCTGAAGCAAATTAAATAGAATCATTTGGGAACATTTACAAATATCGCTTGGTTTTTGTTTAAACCCTTGTCATTAACTTCTCGAGTCCTTCTTGCCATGTTTTCGAGTGGATCGAAACCCGCCTACATTCCATGGTATCAATTTGGGGCGTGTGTAGTGATCCAACTTTTTGTAGTAATTACAATAATTTATTTCACGTCATTCCAACTGATGTCTTGACCGCATCTTAAGAGGCCCTTTGTGCTCAAGCATGCATGACATCTGTAATGACGTTTTCTCCAGAATATCAAACAGTCGTTTACGAGTAATGGCCATCACCACTTGAAGAGACCTAAAAAGCCACTGCTTCTTGGCTTAAGCACGAATGATCTACACTCCTTACACATGACTTAACATCAAAAAGTTTAAATTATTGTTCAGACCGGGGTGAAATTTCAGTAGATTAATTGGTTACGTAACATAACACAAGAAATTTCAGTCAATGCTAAACTCAAATTAAAAGAAAGCTTACGCAAAAATTTGAGGTATCCTTTGCTTTTTTGATATTCAACACAGTCTGAAAGGCTGGCCTAAATTGAACTGAAATTTTTACCGTGTTATCGCAAGATACCTTTCAAAAAAATTTCTTCTGGTTGGAACATCTTTAAACTAACTCATCTTCAGAAATAAGTTCGTAAATCTTCAAGTGGGTTCCGGTTAACCCTGAGTAACTCAATATTTGTTTTCCGTAATATAAACTAGAAATACGTGCACGCAACAACCCCTCGCCCACCCTTCCAATATATCTCTCGAGAATCCAAGTAACAATGATGATTTTTCAAAATTCTCAAAAAAACAAATCCTCTTGACTATAACAGGAAGAGAACATGCAATAAAAAAAATCCACACAGAATTTAGCTGCAAATAAACAACAATCCAAACTGGAAATTATTTTATATTTAGACTGCTTATACGCATATTTATGTCTAAAATTTCAATTCTGCTTTATTAAAACAAAGAGTTCTGTGAGAATAACGTTCAACGGTTTAACAAATGGTAAGATGTCCCATCCTTACAATCAAATTATTAAACAATGAATGATAGGATCAATACCCTGAATTATTTGCGGGTTTAAGGTAATTCGTGTCATTTTCCAATTAGACTTCTCACTCACTTTGCCTCAAAGAAAGATTGTTTCATAAGATGACCAGACTTTCCGTAAAAAAAGTGCAGCATTCTCATAGGTTATCAAACGGATACCGGCATTACGGACAGCTCATGATTGAATATTTTTCTGACATTATTTTTGACTTTAAAAATTGATAAAATATACGTTACCTCAAAGTTGGTTACAAATGTCTTTAAGATCTGCTATGATAAGGGTTTATGCTAAGTATTCATCCGGAAGTACAAGACTTTGGTGACGAAGATGAAACGAATTACGAAATCGACGAAGTAAACAAAGAAAACATGAACGAGTTCTGCAGTTTTATCGCTGACCAAAAATCGGAAAATACAAAACAAAAAACAAAATACGACAAGCAAACCTTGTGCAAGTTTTGTCGAAAGAAGAACGAGAAAAGGGAAGTAAAAGACGTACTTTTTCCAAGGCAAAACATCAATAAAAAAAAAAAATGGAGTATAAACCTGCAACTCTTGCGTATTTTCAACTAAGCATTCAGTGGCACCTCAACACAAAGGGTTTAACGGTAAATTTACACACAGACGACTTAAAACTTTTTCAGAGGTTTTAAACTCCTGATGAAAGCATTACCGATCGAATACGGTAAAGGTCATCATGCACAAATCACTCTTGAAGTGAGAAAGACTGAAGCGGACAACTGTTTTGGCGAAGGATAATTTGGTGACCAAAATCAAGTAGTTTTGCAGCGAGTTACCTGGTGGCTGTTTACCTTGCATTTTTGTTTCGAGCCAGAAATACATCCTAACGTCTTCAGTGGGGCGACATTTCATAGGGAAAAAATCCTGATTGAGGCGATGAAATCTTTGTGTGGAAAGCGGAGAAAGCATCCAAAGACTGTCATGGCCTTGACAACTCTTCTGGATGACGAGTGTTCTATCCCACTTCTCAAACAATTGACCATGAACGCTGTCCGCTTAAATACTCCAAAATATTCAAAAATAATCGTCGTACAGAGATGGATGAACCAGAATCTTCATTCTACTTTACCAATAAACACCAGCAAAATCCAGGCGGTAATATTTCGCACAAGAAGTCTCCCTTGGGGAAGAATGAAATCGGGAAGCTACTTTTGAAAGCTGCTCTAAACAATTCCGTTCGCAGAACTTGTACTTCAAAGCTACTCGATTCAGACGTACCTGCGATTGTGCAGCTCAGGCAAGTGGTTACCACAACGTGAAAAGTCCCAAGATTTATACTAATCGACATCTTTTCAACTTCAGCGAAGAATGTCGCTTTAATACAGTTAGTCGCTTAGCAAATGTCCTGACAGCAAGCGAGTTCCCGTACGTCTCTTGTTCATATAAATCAGAAAGAACCAAGACAAAGCGTTGCTGCAAAAAGTGAACAGTTGGCAAATGCATATTCCAACGAGCTAACTTTGAGAACTTCTCTGTCAAGTCATAAATTGTCCAGTTACTGAGGTGGCGAAACCAGCCGCAGGCACCAAGAAAGCCATTTCGTTTGCCGGTCTTAAATCATTTACTGGCTTCAGTGTTCAAATAATGTAAACAACTTGCGAGAGATCCATACAAGGGAAAAAATAACGAGACCAAATCGATTTGCTTCAATACGGTACCTAAGTACGGTTTGTTCAACAACATACCAGTCCCGGAGCAGGCACACGGCATTTTTGAGTGACCGGAATCCATGGATATATATATATATATAAAGATACATACACAAAGCGAAAATTTTTCTCCCTAGTAACCACGCGTGTAACAGGACTCCACTCATGTCAAGATTATTACCCTTGCCCGCTCGGGCCTTCGGCCCTCGCACCGCGCTTCGCGCAGTGGGCGAGGGGATAAGGCTTACAGTTCGGGTAAACAAATCATAACATATAGCTGCAGCAACCATGAGGCAAAGGAGACGTTTGCTTTCACACTTTTTAGTTCGAATGCTTCTTTGCCATGTCAGGTTTTGCCAGTCTTATAATAAACTATAATACCAGTGTGGACTGGTTCCTGGAATTAGTATCGGGTATCGGGAAGGTTACTTTTAAAAGACTGGTTGGACAAATATCGGAAGACGAACGGCTTTCGACTTTCCAAGTTTGTGGAGTTTGAACATTACTTGAAATTGCAACTATGGCACGATAGCTTCAAATATAGTTTCTATTATCAATTTCACAACACACTTTAGCATATATTTGGGTACAACATTTGTTTGGATGGTGGTTTGGCTGTTCTGGAGATGAAAGTGGTCCCTACTTGGCGAAGGAACACCAATGTTTTTGGAGCGATCAATGTCCTATCTTAATTTGGATTAGGTGATTGATAATATTTGCTTTTTATGTTACTACACATGGTAAAATAAATTCTTGCTCCTTAATCGCTAAAAATTTCCCTGTTTAAAGTACAATGTCCTTTAGTGTAAAACAAATCATAATCTCCACGTATGTTTTCCGTTAATCTTTTTATTAAGATCTCTTCGCAGGAAAAAAATAAACATCGATAAACTCAAGTTAACAACTGCCGAGCTCGAATAAGAAAAGTCTGCTACGGTAATCAAAATTACGTGAAACTAAGGTGAGAAATATTTTCCTATTTGTTGGATGTTTTCATTTTTTTTACCACACTTCGACTGACGATAATATCAAGCTGATTTAATCCTTCTCATGGCAAGCCTTTTGAATTTTTCCTGTTTAATTTTCACCCACGGCTACTTGACTCGAAACGCAGATTTGAGTGAGTGCGTTACACATGACATATATTCAAACAGTACTGTTTTAATGATATAACTGTGTTTACCATCAGAGTTTATGTGGAAGAATAAAAGAATTTCAGGCGAATCAGAATGGACGAAATATTTTCATTTACGTGAGAAATTTCAACCCAGGCTGAAACTCAAATCAAAACCCAAGTACCCACGCGGAAATTTGAAGTGGCCTTTGTCATTATTTTGAAATTTTGTATAGTTCAAGGCCGTGTCTACAATAACAAGGAAACTGCCAACTTCCGAACGAACTTGGTTAAACTAATACATTTTTAAAAGGGCACTTTCCATTCTGTAATGGCACTTTCCATTTTGCAGTAGACGTCAGGAGTTTCTATTTTGTTATTTCGTTCTATTTTCGTTGATTTTTCAGTTTTAAAAAGCCTTGTATAATGCTGTTAATATCTTTGCAAATATGTTTTTTGTCCATATAGTCCCAACAGGCTTGAACTCGCCATTGTACCATCGTATTGTGGGACAATAGTCCCCTTGCGCACCACGCTTCGCGCGGTGGGCGAGGGTACTAATCTCGACGTGCGTGGAGTCATGTTACATGCGTGGTGACTAGGGAGAAAAATTTTTGCTTTGTGTATCTATGTTTATATATATGTGTATATATATATATATATATATATATATATATATATAGGTATAAATCCGTGAATTCCAGTCACTCAAGAATGCCGTGCAAGCTCGGGGACTGGTATGTTGTAGACCAAATCTTACTTAGGTTACTTCGGTCCGTATTGAAGCAAATCGATTTGGCCTCTTTCTTTTTCCATTCTATGGATCTCTCGCAAGTTTTTTACATCATTTAAACACTGAAGCCAGTAAATGATTTAAGGCCGGCAAACGAAATGGCTTTCTTGCTGCTTGCGGCTGGTTTCACTTTTTCAGGACATCTCGGTTACTGAACTATTTATGACTTGAAAGAGCAGTTCTCAAAGTTAGCTCCATGGAATATGCATCAGCCTACTGTTCACTTTTTGCAGCAACGCTTTGTCTTGGTTCTTTTTGATAAATATGAACAAAAGACGTTACGGGAACTCACTTGCTGTCAGGACATTTGCTAAGCGACTAAGTGTAAACGACATTCTTCGCTGAAGTCGAATAGACGCTGATATGTATAAATCTCTAGACTTTTCACGTTCTGGCAACTTCTTAACTAAGCTACACAATCACAGGTACGTCTGAATCGAGTAGCTTTGAAATGCAAGTTCTGTCAAGGGAATAGTTTTGAGCAGCTTTCAGTAATGGCTTCCCGACTTTATTCTTCCCTAAGGGAGACTTCTTGATCCAAATATTATCGCCTGGATTTTGCTGGTTTTTGATGGCAAAGAAGAATGCAGATTCTGGTTCATTCATCTCTGTAGGACGATGGCTTTTGAATATTTTGTAGTATTTACCCGGATTGCGTTCATGGGTAGTTGTTTGAGAAGTGGGATGAAAGACTCACCGTTACGAAGACTTGTCCTGGGCTGGTCCTTTCTCCCCTTTCCACACAAGGATTTCATTGCCTTTTTCAGGATCGTTTTACCGATGAAATGTCTGTCCAGTGAAGGCATTGGGATCTTTTCCTGGCGTGTAAACAAGAATGCAAGGAAAACAGCCACCAGGAAACATGCATGTATTTTCTTAGCCATGGTGATTGGTTAAATTCTAACGCTCTGTGTATTTTCTTTATTTTCAAACCCAATTCTAGGTATAATTGTAAATTTCTGTAATGTAAGACATACTTTTCTTTGTTTTTTAATGTTGGAATTAATTTTTTGACTTGACCTATTGTTATGTTGTATTTTTCTCTGATTGATTCACAATATGGAGATAGCATATCTTTTGTTACTTGCATCTTTTCTGGTGCTAATGGGTAGTCATTATGAAGGTTATGTAATTCCTGTGGATATTCTAGATCCACTTCTAATATTAATCCTTTTTTACTGTCTTCTTTATATTTATTCAAGTCTATGTTGTTTATTTCTTTCAACTATCTGAAACCACCTGTTGGTAAATATTGAGACATAGCCCATCCATAAAGGTTATTAGCATCTAAATACATTATATACTTTGAGGGCGCCTTCTCATCGTATTCTTTCACGTATTTATTATTTGCCTTACCATGACGATTGGCTATATACGATACTCCACCACGCATTCCCTTTTCTATAAACTGGAACATATGAACATCAGACATCAACTCTAACTCTATCTTAGTCATTTTCAACATCGCATCCCACGATAAACCAGGACATGTGAAATAATGACATGGATCTAATTTATAATATTGCATACAAGTATTTCTGAAGTTTTCGAATACATCGGCTAGAAGAAGTATGTCTGACTTTAGATATAAATCATGGTATTCTCCCATATTGTATAATTTGAATGTGTTCCATACTTTAATCGCATGGGTATATTGCTCATCGCTGATATGTTCATCGTTTAATATGCTGTAAAAATCACCTTTGTTTGGTAATTTATTTTCAGTGAACCTATCAAAAGAATCCATATAATCATAAGGGTATACTCCTTTTTGTTTCATCAAATTTAGTTTTTCTTTGTCTTGGATTTCTTCTGAAGTATATTTGAAGGCTTCATATGGTAAATTACTTACTAATCGGACTAAACTGGAACTCATGAATTGAAAACTGTCTATGAAGACCAAATGTTTGCCTAGCATAAAAGTCATATATTTTTCCATATTATTTGGAATTACATTGATTTCCATTTTTATTTCTTGTCCTCTTTTATTGGTATATGTGTGCTTGTTCGCTATTTCACCTATTGTTTGCATTATGAAGTGACTATAGTATCCTCTCAAATTGTGAAAAATAACAGGTATTTTATCAGTCAACCTATAATATTAGATTACTGTAATTAATATTACAGTCTTGATGAGCTGATCCTCTATATTTTCCAGTTACAATGCAATGATCTCTTACACGAATATCTTTTTCGGAGTATTTTTTATTACAAATATGGCATTTATCAGCGTTCTTGAAATTTTGCTCATCATCTTTTGTCAGTATCATGTCTTTATTAAAGCGATTGTTTTTGATTTCTTTAAACCATTCGACTTCTTCTAACATCTTTTCCATGAACTTGTAAACATAATTCTCTCCTCTGTATATCTGTACTGGTCTACTGTATTTATTATCATAACGGCAGACTACCTTATAGCCATATCCACAGTCTATATGCTTTTGATAGGATTCTGTATATGATTTGTCATTGTTTGGTTTACATCCATGCACTTTTTCTGTGATAGCCTCAAAACCAGCATAGATTACGAATGGAGCTGCTAGTTCTTTTTGGTGGCTTTTGAAACATAACATATCACATGCATTAGGCATTTTTATGGATTGTTCACTATTTATTGTGATACAGTTTTCTTTGTGGTTATTTAGCACATCTAGGGTGGTGAAACACTGTAAACAATGCATACAAAAGTGCTTTCTATGTTGATGTTTTGTTTGATTATACATGAACTTGTTGAAATCTTTTATTAGAACATAATGTTGTTTGGTTTCGTTTGTTACTAACAGTATATTTAAAACATTTTCGAATTTTTCTTTTGATACATGAATTGGATATGGTTGGGTTTTTTCGTAGCCAAATACGTTTATATTGATATTATTCATTTTTTCTATTTTTTCATAATCTTTTTGTTCCACTGGAAAGTTTATATTTGTGTTATCCAAATTTTTGATATGTTCTTTGTCACAATTTTGTATCCTCTGTGGATGATCTTGAGGGTTCAATTGCCTGATATGACACCATCTGAAGCACTCGTTGTCTTTGTTTTGTAGGTTAATTAAACCTTTGGCGGCGTTTCTTAGCTCTGGTGGTAGTATTATGTATGAGGATGCTTTTAATGGTTCATATTTTACGATATTGATATGGTGCTTATCGATTGATTGTATAGTCTATCCAGGACCTTCTGATAACCAAACATTAATGATATTTAATATCTTTTCTTTTGATGTCTCTATACTTTCATTTATTCTATTTTTACTTATTATTGTTTTTGCTTTACTGTTAAAATATCCTGTTTTATATGTTGTTTTGGACTCGTTGTCACTTATTATTATCTTTTTGAATGTTACTTTTAATGTTTCTATATATTTAATTCCATTCATTTCGTCTGGTTGTTTATTTAAAATGTGTTTGACGATATGCATGGTTCCATTTAGTTGTATTAATGAGTCATTTTATTGATGATTGCAATTTCGAATGATTTTGTATAATTTTTTAATGCTTTTCGTGATTGAGACCATTAATTGTCATCTATTATGGCTTTGTTGATTGACTTTCTTTTGAGACCTGTTCTTTTAGCGATTGGTTTTTTGATGGGTTTCTTAGCCACACTGATTACTTTAGGTCTTTTGACAGAAATCCTTTTAACAACTTTCCTTTTGATGGTCTTCTTTTTGAGTCCTGTACTTTTTGCAATGGTTTTAAATATTTCAGCATTGAGTTGAGATTGAAGATCAGCAATCTGTCTTCTTATAAAGTCTATCGTACTCGACATAAAATTTTCTATATACTTTACTATATAGAATATAAATTACTCTTTTAAGTCAAAAACTCAAAAAATATTAAATCATCTTTTCAAAATTTCTTATATGTTTTTTACTTTTTATATGTTTGCTTTTACTTGCCATGTGATAAGTATGGTCACAGAACACACAATAAAATGGGTTTCTTTCCATACATTCCTATACATATCGTTTGTCTGCTTGTTTTCTCTCTTCATCAGTGAAATATTTCTTGGGTCTTCCACGACCACGTTTTGGTTTATTATTTGTTTCAGTCATTATACTATTGTTCTATAGAATAATGTTTAAGTGATTTTATTAGTCTGAATCTTAATAGTCATCGGAGTTGCTATCAGGTTCGTAGTCGACAATTGCATATCTACAATCTCTACATATACCAATTTCACGCCAGTTTGAATCTATGTAATCACGGCAGTCACCATTACCAAAGTTGGAGTCAACGTAGTCGACAACTACATACCTACAATATTTACATATACCAATTTCACACCAGTTTGAATCTATATAATCAGTATTGATTTCTAATTCTGATGTTTCCTCGTTTTTTGATAAATCTTCTTTTGTGAATTCTTTCTTATATGTTTTGCAATATTTTTTTAATGCTCTTGAAAGAGATTTGGCTGCACTATAAGGTATACCAACACCCTGCGCATATGTTTGTAAACAATTACAATAATTTTCGTGGCACGCTTCTACATCTTTGTATAGTTTATCCAGTTCATCCGCGTTTGAATGTGATGAGTCATGCAAAAGTTTGTAATTTTCTGATACACTCTTTAAATTGGAAGATGACATGTTTTCTATATACTATATATACAAAAAATCCGAAGATGGCTGAGGGCAACATGGCGATTGGTTGTAGTTTTAAATTCTCTACAACTTTTTGTTTTATTCTTTGCATCTATGTCACTTTCGACAAACATAAGTCCATATATTCATGGACTAATACTTTAATTAATGACAGAGACATATATTTTGTCTCTCAGATGAATTGCAGGACTGAAATTGTTAATAATCTTGTTCTCCGAAATAAATCCTCTCGAAGACACGAGTTGAGTGGGTCACAGAAGATTATATTGGCATGCAAGTTGTTTCACCGTGCTTCGTTTGCCCTGGCTTTGCTTGTCCTAGCCGGTGATATCGAATTAAATCCAGGATATCTAACACTGAATGATATTAAAACGACACGGGGTCTTAAAATAGCTCATTTGAACATACGAAGTCTTAGAAATAAGACTGACACTCTTCGTCTCGAAGGAATTGATAATAAGCTTATTGACGTACTAACTTTGTCAGAAACTTGGTTAGATGACTCTATAAACGATGCCGAAATTCAACCTTCTGGATTTTTGTGTGTCAGAAAAGACAGCTCCGGAGTTAAAGAGGGATTTGGTGGTGTTGCTATCTATATTAGGGATGGTTTTCCATTTCGTGTGAGGAATGATCTCAACACCGATGGCTATGAATGCTTATGGATCGAACTGATTCGACATAAATGTAAGGCAACACTTATTTCCTGTGCTTATGGAGTCCCAAATGTGGATTTTCGTGGCTTTATTTCGTCTCTGAAAAGCAGTATGCCATTTGTTGATTTTGAAAAATCGGATGTGGTTATTTTAGGAGACTTTAATGCAAATTTAATGCCAAACTCAAAGCTACCCAAGAGAGATAAACAAGAACTAGTTAATTTTATGCGTTCCTTTGACTTGACACAGTTGATAAAGGAACCAACACGAATAACCGACACCTCCCACACATTAATTGATTTGATCTGTGTAAATAATGAACATCGCATTGTTAAATCTGGCGTGGTCCCGGTCACGCTTAGTGATCATTTCCTAGTGTTCTGCAAAATAAAGGTTGGCGTTTCCAACAAAGCTCAACCAAGAATACTCGAGTATCGTTCCTACAAGACTTTTGACCTGAATAAATTTAACAGTGACCTTCGAAACGTTCCATGGCACATTGTTGAAAACGAAAACAATGTTGATGATGTTCTTTTTATTTGGAATAAGTTGTTTTTGGAAGTGGCAGATGATCATGCTCCGATCAAAAGGCGACGTGTGAAAGGACTACCAATTCCATGGGTGAATAGTAAAATAAGTGAAATGATGTGTAAATGAGATCAGCTTCATCGTAAAACATTGAAATCGAATTCAACCCAACTTTGGAATACATATAGGAAATTGAGGAATACAGTGAACAGCCTAGTGAGATCTGCTAAATCCAAGTATTACTGTGATATGATTGAAGAAGCTAAGGGGAATTCGAAAAATGTATGGAAGGTTATAAAAGAAGTAACAACGCATCAATGCAATACTGCATCACAAGCTGTGCAGTGTATTATATCTGATGACATCCAGCATACTACGAGTAAATCTATTGCAGCAGCACTGAACGGTAACTTTTCATCTATTGGGAAACTCCTAGCTGACAAAATATCAAACAACTGTACAAGTACTAACCATCTTGGGACATCGCTGGCATCTCGGTTTGAAATTGTAGAATTGGATGAGCCGTTCGTACTTCAACAACTTCTTTCCCTGAAGCCAAATAAGACAATTGGTCTAGATAAAATCAGTGCTCGGCTTCTCAAATGCTCCGCTCGTACGATTGCTCCGTCCATTAAAAAGTTGTTGAACTTGTCAATTTGCAACTGTAAATTTCCAAAACTATGGAAATGTTCAAGAATTACAGCTTTGTTTAAATCAGGAGACCGGACAAATGCTTCCAATTTTCGCCCTATCTCTATTTTGCCCACACTTAGCAAGATTCTTGAGAGGGCTGTTCATGCACAACTGTATCAATATTTGACTGATAATAACCTACTTTCGCGAAGCAATTTGGTTTCAGACAGAAACTTTCTACTGTATCTGCCCTGACGTCATTTGCGGATGAAGTTCTTTTAAATATGGAAAAAGGGCGATTATGTGGAGCAGTGTTCTTGGACTTGACAAAGGCCTTTGACACAGTGGATCATGAAATTTTGTTATCTAAGCTATCGGCATTTGGATTATCTACGAACTCCTTTCAATGGTTTCAGTCTTATATTACGGAAAGGAAACAGCGCACATGTTGTGAAAATGAATTGTCTAGTGAATTGCCGGTATCTTGCGGGGTCCCTCAGGGAAGCATATTAGGTCCTTTATTGTTTCTAGTTTATATTAATAATCTCCCTGACGTGCTGGAATTTTGCTATGCATCACTTTATGCTGATGACACTGTAATCTATTGTTATGGTTCATCGTCCCAGGAATTGAGTGAAAGGTTAAATCAAGATCTTCTGGCTGTTGCAAAGTGGCTGAATGAGCATAGACTAACTCTAAATTTGGATAAAACCAAATGCATGCTGATTGGTAGCAATCGCAAACTCTCTTGTAAAACAGCTTTAGCTGTATCTATCCAAGATCATGAGGTGGATAGCATTAACAGTTTTAAATATCTGGGCGTTTTTATATCAACTGATTTTACATGGACTGATCATGTTGAGCATATTGCTCGTAAGATTAATCAAAGGCTCGGCCTTCTTAAACGTGTTAGGCATTTACTGCCTTTTAAATCGCGTCTTCTTTTTTATTATAGTATTGTTATGCCTTTGTTTGATTATGCTGATTTAGTTTGGGGAGACAAGCACAACGTAACACTAATGAATGGCTCACAAGTCCTTCAAAATAAGGCAGCCAAAATTATCTTAGACAAGCCCCTTTACTCATCAGCTTCACAAGCTTTGGAAACACTGAATTGGGTACCTTTAGAGAAAAGGCGCTTTCAAAGAAGATGTGTATATGTGTACAAGTGCCTAAATGGACTTGTTGAACATAACATGACTTTATTAACGTACGAAGATTGTCACAGTTATAACACTAGAAATAAGGATACACTCAAACTCCCAAGCACTAAAAGGAAATGGGGTCAACAACGTACTGAATTTCAGGCAGTCAAAGATTTCAACACACTTAGTCAGGCAATTCGCCATTCAAGATATCTTAATATATTCAAGCGTAGTATTTTAAGCATGTAAACATTTTATTTTAATTTTATTTTTGTCTAAATGTATATTATATTATATCTTATATCTTTGTAATTTAATCGTATTTTATTAGATAGATTATTTTGAGGTCCTTTTTGAAAACTACTATGTGAAAAAGTTTCCTCAATAAATATTATTATCATCAATTATTTTTAAGCAATTAATTTGAAGTTTCTGAAGAATCAGAAGAACCTTTAGACTGGTAAACTTCTAAATAGTCTTGATAATTATCGTTCAAGTTGTCATAAATAAGTATTTTATAGTATTCGGCAACACTGATAAATTCTTGTTTCTCATAACATTTAGTGAGAGGTTCTAATGCTTTTTCAACTCTTTTGTAAATCTCATCTAATCTCTGTGCACGTGGATGATTGGGGTCATGTATCTTGTCATAAACCATTTTCTATATATTATATACATAGAAAATCATTTTTAAGTGATAAAGCATGTTTCTATAATTTTTTAATCCTTAAAAGTTTCACAATATCTTTTGTATGCTTCTTTTTGTGTCTTACATTCATCAGCCACACATACACCGTCTGGTTCAAATAAATTGCCGGTCTGACCACAAATCTTGCATACTTTGCGACTTTTACGAACATCATTATACATCTTATCTAATTCCCGTGCACGCGGATGTGAAGAATCGTGTAATTTTTCGAATGACATATTTTCTATATACTATATATACAGAAAGTTATTTTTAAATGATTTTTTTCCATTTCAAATAATAGTTGCATTTGCAGTTTTTGTCCCACCCTAATAATGGGTAGACAGAACCAAATAGTCTGTCATCAAATGCATCCCTTGTTTCACTATGTGTTAAGTCAGTGGGTTTCTTTATTAGTTTTGCACCTATCCTACTGGCTAACCTGATGATGTAGTAGTCATATCTGGATACGTTTTTATTAATCATTTTATGTTTAATCATTATTTCAACAACCTCCACAAAATCAGATACAATATAACTACGATAATTAGCGTTAACGTATTCTTCTACTCTAGCTTTAATGTGTCTACTTCTGATATATTGGCACTTCTTCCTATTTAACCAGATGCTTTCAACCCATTCTGGTACCATCTCATTGTCTCCCACTTCCCCACAATTAACACATACAAACATACCATTAATACATTCATATTCATTTTCACACTGAGTACAAATATTGTCTTTAGTGTGTTTATCCTGATTTTTGTATAGAGAGTCCAGATTGTCTATGTTTTAGTTATCTCATCAAACGTGAATCCATAATCTAATGCTTTGAATGCTTCCATTTAATATACATTATATTGTATGGATTTAGAATATTCGACTTAATAGGTAACCCGAACCAACACCAACAACTCCAATAGTAATATACTGATATTCTTTCATTTCATCACTTGGTTAATTGAGGTTCTCTGTTAAATGTTTTTCCATTATATTGTATTGATTGAACCTGTCTTAACTGTTCAAGGGCTCTGTTTGTGTTCTCAATATCTATGTATGCATCTGCCAACTGTTGTCTTAATTGTTGTATTCTGTCACGTTCTTTTACTTCATTCTGGTAAAACAACTCTTTTGCCTTTGCCAATACTTCAAGTGCTTTATTATGTCTTTTTATTTCTGCTTCATAACCATTTTTATCGAATGCTTTAAAAAGATAGCCGGCACCAGCAAAACTGACTGCAGCAAATGTTGTTTGTAATAATGATCCTACTATACTAGCCATAATCTATATTATAGATTACATTTTAAATGGATCAACCAGTAGATACTTTTTGTCCTGTGCCCATTTTACAAGCTTTGAACTGGCTGTAACTCCAACTGCTAGTTTTGCTGTGTCCTTTAAAGATGATGCGTCTGTTAACTTTTCACCCAGGAGCTTCTTGGTCGCCATTGATACAATCACGACACCTCCGGTCACTAATGCAGCGTCATATACTCCGTTCATTAACTCTTTCTTGTTTACTGTTGTCATTTGGTATATAATAGATTATATTTCATTTTAAATGAAGAATTCTTTTAATATCAATATTTCATGCATTTATGAATAATTAATATGATTTAATTTATTAAAAAATTATTTTATTATTCATACAAATGTTGCATTCAAAATTCATTTATATATTATATAGATGAAAAATATTATTTTAAACTTAATTTATGTATTTATATATTATATTTAAATTTTTATAACCATCTAATTTACAACCATATTCTTCCAATTTATTTTCTATTTTTTTTGAAAAAAACTCTCTTTAAGAAATTCATCTGGAACATGATTGGTGAAATTTTCAATGATATGAATACTATCAGTCATGGGAACTAGTTTTAAAATGAATGATTCATTTAATAATGTATGATTACAGTAATCTAATAAATGATATCTTTTTTCTTGTAGTAATGCATTCTCGATCATATAAAAAGTTTGATCTTTTGGTTTGATGAATTTTATTTTATCCGGATCTATTCTTATTGATCTAACAAATTTGATGTCTTCATGACTCATTTTATCTATATACTATATATATATATATATATATATATATATATATATATATATATATATGATAATTTTTTATACCATATTTCAATATATTCTGTGGAAATACTTAACATGTCTGAATAATGTCTTCTTGGATATGAATTTCCATCTACAGTATTTCCGTCTGATGCGAATATCATGCATATAGTCTTTTAATTCCTTTGTTATTAGGTCTTAGTCATTTGAGACAATGCATTGATACTCATTTTCTTCATATCTCTCTATTAGCTGCTTCTGTTGGTCTGTAATAATACCACTACACTGAGGTGTTTTGAACTCTATACATTGACCATCATAATGCTTATGAAGATTATGAACTGTTAGATTTGGTTGACCTTTCATGAAACCCTTTTTGAATGATTTAATGCGTTTATCTTTTGTGTCTTGATTTTCTCCAAGTCCAGCAGTCATTAATATTTCTGGGTAAAATCGCCTAATGAATTGAACCAATTTAATATGTCCATCATATTCATCTTCTATTTTGAATGTTAGTGTGTTAGGATTGTTAAACATTCTGTAGTAACCATACTTTCTGATGGAGGGCAACACTTCAGAGAAAACCCAATCCTGGAACACTTTTGCAGTTTCCAACTTGGATCTAAAAATCAGTGCATAAAGTCCAACTTCTTTAATGAAAATAGTATCTGGGTGGGTTTTTAAAGGGTCACGATCGTCAGGGATATTGTATTTGATAACTTCTCTCCTGTTATTACACTTCAAAATCGTTTCTATCTCAAACGCTGTGAACCATAAATCACCATTATTGGTATAAACATTTAAAGTTATCTCGAGAAACTCGTTCGTCACAGTTTTTAGATGTTCCATATACATTAATTTATATTTTATGGATGACAGGGTTCAATAAAAATGTCTGTTACTCCAAGTTGTCTTATATAATTTCTGGCTGTTTTTTCGTTGGTTTAATAGTTTCAACATGTTGGGGCTCTTTTTCTTGTTCCACTCTATTAATAACGACTGGTTTTAAAGTCTCTCTTTTATACTCCTCTCTTCTATAGTACAAAGAAGCAATGGCAACAGCTGTTCCTATAAAATTGAAAACCAGACCATAATTAATATTGAAATCATTGTTAGAGTTTTCTGATTCTATTTTATCCCGCATTTTTCTCTCTTTTGCAGCTTTAGATTTAGCAGCCAATCGCTTTCCAGCTTCAACCCTCTTTGGGTCTTTTTCCTTTTTCTCTTTTGTTATCTTTGGAGCAACCTCTGTTGTCTTAGGTGTTTCCTCAATCATGTATATAATATCATATATTTTATTTTATAGATATCGGTGAGACACCTGTAAAATATCTACTAGTCAATTGTAAGATCACCTACAAGTCAACCACCATCTCTTTTATCACTTGGTTTGAGTTTTGGTTGATTCTCTAAATGTATTCTATTGAGATCCTCTAGCATACTGTCTATCTCTATAGTTGTTTTTTTACAACATCGTACAAAATCTCTGACCTTAATAAACAGATTCTTTAATTTCGGATTCATTATATATTACCTTATATATCATTTTTTGTTTTTCCTACTGTATAAGTATAACAATGAACCACCAATTATTAAATATAAATGATCGCCAATGAAAATTAAACCTTTACGGGAGGTTATTTCTACATCAGTCCACGGTATTACATCTCTTTTTTTCTGCAGGTGTTAATTTTTCTGCTTTCTTTTGTTTATGTTTAGCATCGCGTACAGCATCTGATCCACTGCGTTTTAGTCCAATAGATAAACTAGTTACTAGAGTAATTATTGTTAATCCAATTACTGTTGCTATTCCTGACCGTTTTAAAATTCTATCTAGTTCTATTTTTTTCCAATTATCATAATGGTATCGTATATCATCAACTATTTGATTTGATTCGTTTGGATCGGCTATGACTCAGTCGGTTTTCTTAAATCTTCTAAGTGGACGGACTCTCACATCATTTTAGGCTCTCCATAATATTCGATTTCATAATTTGTTTTAACATCATACACACTGAATGTTTTTTTAATAGATTAATCTTGTTTTTCCATTATATAATTTATAAGTCTCGGATTGGTACATTCTTCTTTCTCCATTAATAGAACGGTTTTAATAAAGAAACCTATATTTCTAGCTTCATATGAACGATTTCCGAATAACTTTTCAATGGATCTAAATGATTAACATCAATAACCTCTCTGCCTCGGTTTGATAACCAATCTATATTATCTATTAAGTTATTCTCATCTGATCCACCACCGAAATCTGTCTCCTCTTCTTCTTCTTGTCTCCTTCTATTATCACGATCTTGTAACTCATATGGTGATCGACCATATGAGTTACAAGATCTTTAATGGTGATCGACCGAATATATGGGTTAAAAGTGGAATAATACCACTACCAAAGAAAGGTGACTTAGGTGACACAGGAAACTATCGTGGTATATCCTTAACTGTTACAGCCGCGAAAATCTATAACAAGATTCTATTAGATCGAATAAGACCTCATCTGGATCCTTTGCTCAGAGTGAACCAAAATGGATTTCGTACGGGTAGATCTACATTATCACAAATTTTAACTTTGCGTAGACTTATAGAGGGAATAAAAGATAAACGGCTACCTGCAATATTGACTTTCTTAGAATTCAGTAAAGCCTTTGATTCGATACATCGGGAGAAATTGATGGAGATCTTGAAGGCGTATGGAATTCCCGTCTTGCAGTAACATACATCACTGACACTGATTTCGCAGATGATCTTGCCCTAATTTCTGACTATCTTGAAGAGGCACAACTTCTCTTATTGAGACTGGAAGTTGCCGCGAAAACAGTGGGTCTGCATGTTAACTATAAGAAAACGGAATACATGCTGTATAACCAACCTGAAGGAGATCTTGTCACACTGGAAGGGAACAAATTGAAGCAAGTAGATAACTTCAAATATCTTGGTTCGTGGATACAATCCAGTGAAAAGGACATGAATATAAGAATTGGACAAGCATGGAGTGCACTAAACAAAATGATGAAAGTGTGGAAATCAAACCTACAAAACCATCTCAAAGTAGGTTTCTTTCGGGCCACTGTGGAAAGTGTACTGCTTTATGGTGCTGAATGCTGGACGATGACTGGAAAGATGAGGAATAGATTGGATGGTACGTATACAAGAATTCTTAGAGTAGTTCTTGGAGTCTCCTGGAAGGAGCATAAAACCAACAAAGAACTGTACGGCAACCTTCCTAAGATTACAGATACACTGAAGATCAGGAGACTGCGCTTTATAAGACACTGTTGGAGAAGAAAGGATGAGGTGATAAGTGATCTACTACTCTGAGAACCAAAGCATGGCGCAAGAAAGAGAGGAAGACCAGCTACAACATATGTAGACCAGTTGCGAAATGATACTGGTTTGAACATTTCTGAATTGAAGAGCATCATGGGAAATCAGAAGGAATGGATGAAGCTAGTTAATGGTGTTCGAGTTCGCTCGAAATAAGAAGAAGAAGAAGAAGTAACTCATATTCTTCCATTATATTTTATCGTATATTTTATCATATTTTTTAGACATTCCATTAATAAGTGGGCATAAATCAGTAACAATATCATCTATTATTTTTAGATCACTCAGTAATATCGATTCATCATATGTCATACCACGCAAATATGATTTCAACTGTGTTATAATTTTTTGATATGATGTATAAGCAAATCTACATAGATCTGCCTTAGTTTTGATACTACTTTTTGAAAAATACCCTTGGATTAAAATACCTGGACCGCTAATACATCCTAAAATAATGGGATTCAAAGTTATACCACCAGCTATAGTACCGGATACTGTTAACCCTAGACTTACCATATTCAGACAGATTTACTTTCTTCAGTTTCTTGTACTTCCATTTATAACACGTGTATAGCTTATGGTAGTACACGCACCATTTCTTAAGTTTCATAATCTCTTCATCTGATAAATCCTTGCTGATGTGATTAAAATTGATACTGTTTTTCTTCATATGTATTAGACTATATTTAATAGTCAAAATCATCATGGTCAATATCAAACCAATTGCAAAGTACGTGATGAAGTAGTAGAATGTCTTTTTCAGCTATCAATTTATCTTTGTATAAAGCAAAAAATGCTATATCACCATCAAGACGGGCGACACTATTTGGATTTAGGTCACCTAATGTCATCTGTGTTGAACCAGTCGTACATTTACTCTCAAAATTAGCAAGCTTCTTACCATTACAATATACTGAGCTGTTATTACCAGCTGGTGTTGTATAGTTATCCCAATGTACTGATAAGCATATCCATTTGTTTATCTCTCCAGCATTTGCCTTCGTCTTATAAGCAGCTATAGCATATTTAAGTGTAACAGGGTTGCTACCAATAACATTGAAATTATTTTTATCACCCGACACGATTACTTCACCATTTGGACTGAAAGATATAAATTTATCATATCCTCCATTATCGTGTCCAAAGAGACCGTTCCTCACCCAATAGTTATTCGCAAAAAAAGATTTTAATCTATATACGATGAAGATATTTATTATATCTTTTGTCCCACTAACCGCATTTAAATTAATATCACTTATCATTCTTTGTGTCCCATCAAATTTTAAGAAATATCTATTCCCGACTTTTTCACTTTTTGTACATAACAATGGTTGTAAATTAGTTGTGTTTTGAACTGCGTCATTTTCTTCTAAACCCTGATCTAATACCTTAGATACTTTCCTTGTTGTAGTATTATATACTAATTCACTATTATTTGAGCTTCTATCAAAACGATAAATACTCGATACATATTTTTTGCAGTATTCCCACATTAATGTTTCACTTAAACGTTTTCTATAATCGACTGTTTTTTTATAATTTATTAAGTATGTTTGTTCCAGAACAGCTTTAGTAATTGGGTCGTAATCATAAATTGGTGCTTGAATGTTTTTTATTCTCCAAAGTGACATGTCGATATCACCTTTCATTTTACCACCTGATAAAGATAGTTTTTTTTATCAACATTTGTCTTCAATTCATCTACTTCATCTACATAGCCCAAATACAAACTCATTACTATATTATATGACATATTTGGTTATTAAATACGTTAATATTCCTGTTAGTCATTATTGTTATTAATTCAGTATTATGGTCATCTGTCTTTTTTTTATTTTGCCATTATTTGTTTCCTTCTTCTCTTTTTGTGGAATGACTTCTTTCTCTTGTTTTGGAATATCATCTAGAGTTTCCAAATGATGTGTTGGCGCTTGATCCTGATGCATCTTTTTTGGTTGATTAATTATCGTTCCGAAATAATTAACATTTTTGTTTAATCCGAAATTCATACTTTCATCTGATACTTTTAGCTTGTTGTTATATCCTACTATTGGTTTTTCTAATATAATTAGATTGTTAGGTATCAACCATAGAGTCGGACTAATGGCCATATGAAGAACCACATTAGTTGATGTAACTGCCTGATTCGTATTGTTTATCCATGTTGATGTTCCATAGTTTATAATAGAATCTTCTAAAATCTGTCTAAAGACTTTTTGTGTCTCTAAGGCTGATGCTCTAGACCCGTGAATACTTTGTTTTGTCCTAGCTTGAGCACCAAGTACACTATAAATATATGCCTCGATCGATTGATTAAGTGGTTCGGTTCCTTGAGATGTCAACCTATCTGATTTCTTTGGAATGAATTTCTTGTAGTCATTTTGTAAATCACGGATAAAACCAACACCGGGTCCATAAAGTTTTGTAAATTTACTCGTATCCACAACGTCTTGTCCTAAATGTTCATTCTTATGACCCGAAACTTCTTGCCATGTCCACTTAGGTGTATGATCTTTTAGAAAATTAGCCTTATATTTATTCATTATGTACTGAATTCCATTTTCTGGCATTGTTTTAAATTCTCGCATTATTCTTCTAACTGTAAAGTATAAATGAAATCTCATGAGTGATGTAATTTGTTTAGGAACATCTGGTTTGAAAGTTTAGTGCTCTACAGATATGCCTGATGCATAAGTTGCTATCCATGTTCCTACTAAAGATTGAAAATAAGGCTCTTTAAGATTCCACTTAGCGTTATTTTTAGTTGTTATATTTAGTGGAAGAAGATTACTCCTGAAATAGTCTGTGTTATTTACATATATATTGAATTGGTTTATTTGGTAAGGTAATACATATTCAACAGGGAAATTATCCCAATAGTATTCCTTTCCGTAAAAACCCACATGTCTTCTACCCTTTGGTAATACCTGAACTGTCCCACCTATTTTCCATATTTTTGGGAAAGCACTATGACTAGGGTGTTTAGTCTGTGGAAGAATATCACTTTTGTTGGAATAAAGGTATTTAGTCATTGATTTATCATTAAGGAATGTGTCGCTTGTTATATCCGTGCTTAAAACATCCAAATTCTTGAAATATATAACAGTTGACCCAACTGTTCCATCCTGATTAATGTCTACTTCGAAATCAAATTTACTCAGATCAGCATTTGGATACTTTTTAATGAAATCTGCCCGCATTTCTGTTTTTTTCTTTTTAGCATTTTCCATGGCCTTATCATAGTTCTTTCCATAGTAGTTTCTTAAAATTTGGTCCATATATAATATACTATATATTATACAATCAATGAAGAAAATTACTGTGTTTATAGAAGGCGATAGCAAAGAACTTATTGTCGATGAGTCATTAGTTTTAATTCAGGATTCATATATTTATGTAAAAACAGCATACATATATTGGAATTACAACAATGTTTTTTCTGGTTATAACCACAGTTATAACCAGAACATATGACACAGTTGTATATGGTTCCACAACCGTAAAATTAGAGCCAGGATATTGGACTTTTGATTTAATTGAAAAGAAATTAGAGGCCCTCAATGGTAATTTAACAATTAATGCTAACACACACAATAATACTTGTACTGTAACAACTGACGCCAATCTACAGTTAAAAAGATTTGGCGAACTTCTCGGTTTTGATAATAACACAACAATCAATTCCGGGGCTTCGAAAACTAGTAAAACTATTGAAATTAATAGAGATTTAAGATATATTCAAATTAACTGTCATGCAGTTGATCGTACTTGTAATATATATAATAATGGAAAACGAAGTGCAGTACTTTTAACTGTTCCAATTACAACAAAAGAAACATTAAAAGGATCTCTCAGTCATTATGTTGATATTGAAAGTAAAATACTAATAGACAAAGGTGTTTATAATAAATTAAACTTTAATGTGCTTGGAAATAATAACAAAACTCAAATTGGATCAATACTATTGGAACTTTATATAATGTGAAATATATGGATGTTGAATTAGAACAAGGGCTACGAGATATTTATTACAATCGTAAAACTGGTTACCAATCAGCCGAAAGATTATATCAAAAAGCATCAGATGAAGGTATCCCTGTTACTAGTAACCAAGTCAAATCATGGCTGAAATCACAAGACACATACACCAGATATAAACCAATTGTTAGAAGACATGAATTCAGACAAACTAAAGTTAACTATCTTGCTGAGCAGATACAGATGGATCTCGTTGATATGGGTTCACATTAAACCAAAATAAAGGTTATTACTGGATATTAACATCTATTGAAATTCTCAGCAGGTATGCATTCGCCATTCCTGTTTACAGAAAAGATACTAATAATATGACAAAAGCAGTCACAGAACTATTGAGTCAATTTAAAGAGAGATTCGGTGATTACCCTAAATTAGCTCAATTTGATGATGGAAAGGAGTTTTACAATGTTGGTGTTAAAACATTATTAGAAAAACATGATATTAAGTATTTCTGCACAAACTCTGATAAAAAGGCAGCTGTTGTAGAAAGATTTAACAGAACTCTTAAAACTGCTATGTGGAAACACTTCTACAGTAAAGGAACTTATAATTGGATTGACGTCTTCGATCAGTTGGTATATAATTACAATAATACCATGCATAGCACTATCTTAATGAAACCAAAAGATGTAAATAAAAATGAGGACGAAGTTTGGACAACACTATATGGTTGTTTATATGGAGACTTAGCATTAGCTAAGTTTAAAATTGGTGATACAGTCAGCATATCCAAGTATAAAAGCATTTTCACTAAAGGCTATGAAGCCAATTTTATAGCAGAACTGTTTAAAATCACTAAGGTCATTCGCAGTGACCCAACTGTTTATGAAATGGAGGATCTAGAAGGTGAATCAATTATTGGGAAATTCTATGAAGAGGAGTTGTCAGATGTTGGTAAAAAGGACGATGTCTATAAAATTGAAAAAATAATAAAAAGAAAACAAGTAAAAGGCAAAAAGATGGTTCTTGTCAAATGGTTAGGTTATGATAGTAAACATAATAGTTGGATCTCTGAGAGTGATATACAAAATATACAGCAATATATACAAAACATGGCTGAATCAGGAGTTGAACATCATGAATTTGATGACTTTGGTGAAAAACAAGAGGAAGAAAACAATGAGGAAGAAACCACTTTCATGAATAATAACGATGATCTCCAACGGAGAGTCAACAACCTCAGAAACCTAACAATAGAGGGTATTGGCTCTGAAACTGAAACAAAGGTTGATATAAGTGGCTACACCCCCGATCCAAGTAGCGATAATAAAGTGATAAATACATCAATCACTAATGATAGAAAAAAGTTCCTCGAAGATAAACTAGGCATCAATATTCAAGTTAAAGACGGTCCAGCTTCAAAGGAATTATTGAAAGAAATGGTTGTAACATTAAATGCAAATGGAAAAGCTGATGGAATAAACTACAAAGGTAAAAAAATTGTTGTGTCTAATGATGGTGGCAAAACATTTAAATACAGTCAAAACAAAAAATATAGTGACATAACAAATAGGTTCAGGATACTTCTTAACAAGGCGGTAAATGAGTATAATAACACTCCAGAGGGAGTAGTAGAACAACATCTCACATCTGAAGGCGTGGCACCAAATGATGATTTAACCAATAATATCATTTCAAACATAAATGAAAACATTGAGACTGAATTAGATGAATATCAGACAATAATCACTCGAGAAGCAAGGAAAATGTACATCGATGAGCAAGAAATAAAAGAATTAACAGGATCTTTAAATCCAATTGGTAAATCAGATGCGACGATAGATTCATTGGAAACTCAGGCTAACACATACCACCTAAAAGCTCAAAGAGAAACAGACCCAGTGAAAATATTGTTGTACAAGAGTGTAAGTGACGCAGCGTCGTTAAAAGCAGACTATATGCGTAAGGAAAACGGTATAAAACCAAAACATGAAGAGACAAATAGCATCATTGAAGACGAAGTTAGAAACAACGATCTAACCCGACTGGAAAAATTCAAAAGATGGGCTAAAGATAACTTAGTTGGGGTCAGCGCTTTGGCAATATCCATCGCTGGTACAATAACAACAATCGTCATTGGTACCAGAAAAGCATTAAAAAAAGGTGCACAAGCTACTGGTAAATTCGCTAAAGCAGTTTATAACCTTGGCAAAAAACTAGGTCCATTATTAGCGCCAATATTAATCATTATAGCACAGGCAATAACATGGGGTGCTAAAGGATTGGCATGGTTAAGCAAGAACCTGTGGCTTCTAGCGTTAGCAGTGACATGGTTCATATATGATCAATACAAACAGAGGAGAATGAAATAAATGTTGAAGAGCTCCGCAATCTTGATCTTGACACCAAAAATGTATATTAATATATACCAATGAATAGAACAGAGGAACAATTGATTCCGGGTTTCAGAAGAAGCCATATGGGTGCAATAAAAGGTGATAGAACAAGGCATGTCATGACTATGAACCCTAACAAAGCATCACCAGGGGAAGAACTGTATATAGATATCCCAAAATTGAAGCCTGACAGTTGTTTGGTTCCCGGGTCACTGCATTTACTCTTCGATTTCAAATTGAGCAACACTAAAACCAGCTTTTTAAATAATCTCTCTAAGCTTCTCCAAAATCATTTACAAATCAGGCTTGCAGGGGAAACTGTTTACGACAATAATGGTGAGAGTTTATATAGTGTCTACAAGGACCTGTATAAAACCAATTCACAGAGATACAACATGATTGAGTATGGTATCGGATCCCAAAATCTGAGAAAGCTAATTAGCAAAGACGACTCTGATGCCACATCAGGTGATGCTACAAAAATCTCTGAAAAGTTATTGTTTGACATCTTTGGTACAAAACAGAAGGTCTGTTTAGACAGTATTATCAGAGACCATGGTTTGTATGCACCATTTCAAATGAACAATAATTTTAGATATACCATTACATTGCCCAAATCAAGTGAAATATTAGTTGCTCAAAATGGTCAAACATTTGGAAATTATAGTCTTGAAAACCTTGAATTTGAATACGAGACAATCGAAAACCAAACCATTGCAGATAAGGTGGCATCAATGTATACGGTTGGTCGTTCTTTGTCATTTGAACACGTGACTCTTATGAAGAATGTTGTATGGGCCGCCGCGTCCACTCTCATTAATGAAACAAGTCCATGAAAGCCGTCGTTATGCTTTTTACGAAGACATCGAGGACAGATAGTGAAGAATTCCTTTATCCAAATATTACAGAGGTTAAAATAACAATTGAAGGTGTTCCAAACCAGGTATACTCCCAAGGAATCAAAAAGTCAAGGTTCTATGACGAAGCTATGCAACTATTTGGTTCAAAGGATGAAAAGGACCAGTTCATGACACCTCAAAAGTTCTACAAAGACAAGTTTGCTTTGGTCATCGACCTAAGATCTATCGAAGAGGTTAACAAAACAGGTCATGGCAAAAAGATAGTAAACACTCAGAATGGCATCCTGTTGGAAATCAAAAAGACCGCACACACTGGAAACATTAATTGTAAAATATTTGTTGTATCTGATGGTCTTGTCAATTTCATGAACAATGATTTACGGACCATCCAGTATTAAGTTATAATATATTATATAGATGGAGTCACCTTTCAACATGATTATATGTGGTATGACAAATTGTGGGAAAACTTATTATTTGCTAAATATGATTGAAAACATTATAAAAACATTTTGATTATATCATTTTAATGGGTCCAACTTTTACGTGGAATAAAACATACCAAGATTGGAAATACATCAATGATCCTGATTTTGTTGCTGTGGGGTGGGATCAAGATAATGTCGATAAAATACTTCACTTTGTCCAAGTTATTTACAAAGGAACCAATAGTTTAATAATATTTGATGACCGTGCGAGCAGTCAGGATGTCAAAAATAGAACCAGTGAGTTGGTCAAATTGGCTTTTTCTGCTAGACACTTTGGTCTTTCAACAATAGTCATCACACAACAATTAAATAGTATATCTAAACCTTATAGAGACATTGTTGCTAAAGTCATTTCTTTTTACAATCCAGACGAAGACGATATGAATGTTATTTTCCACAGGTACCTAGGTTATAGCTCCAAAACAGACAGATCTGGAATTATTGAAAAACTAGAAAATATTAAATACGCAACATTGGAGATCAATTTACGCTATCTATTTGACAATAAAATAAATACACCGCAAAAATAAAATATATGCCAACATATAGATAATGCCTAGACGCAAGAATACAAAACCTGAAACTGTTGATGAGTTATTAGAGGAAATGGAAACCGCAGGAACCATCGTAGAAGAGGAAATAAAAAACACAACCTCTGAAAAACCTGAAAAAGAAGAACCTGATAATATAGAAGAAAAGAGATATGAACTTTTAAAACTTGCAGAAAAAGGTGATTTGAAAAAATCTGTTGTATACATAAAGAAAGCAAGTCATAAGGTCATAAACAAATTATAGGATGAATATAAAAGAAAAAGTATGGAAGACACATATAATTTCTTAAAAGATTTATCAATAAGTTTTTTTGCCAAATCTTTGGGAGGTTTTGATGCAATAGAGTCTCCTAATGCTTTGTTCAAAGAATTAGAAAAAAATGAATTGTTAAAAAGAAACGTCAAATTAATAGTCAGTTTTTTCACACCAATAATTCCAGAACTTGGCTTCATATTAGGTGGTATCACAACTGCAAAGCATATCTACAATCATAAAACCAAAAAAGAGGAAACCTTTAAAGAGGAAGAAACCATCAAAGAGGAAGATTCTTCATAAGAAGGAACAAAAGGGTAGTACGAAACGAATTTCAACTACCAATCATATTTTTCACCATAAGGCTAACAACTTCATGGTTCTCCAAATCCATAGTCCAAGTGTGTTTTTCCCACCGTATTTTGATTTTCTGTCCTAAGTCTTCCAAAACTATGCTAACCCACTTTAATGTATTCCAAAACTTGGTTATACCATATGCAGGGTAAAAAAAATATAAGCCAAAAAAAAGTGGTCTGGTACCGCCATGTAATATACTACTCATTTCGTACGAGAATGACGTAGCACTTTCGTTCGAATGGTTAGTGTTGTCTCATTTTAGTTTCACCAGTTCACAAGGACGTCGGAGCAGGGGCGGCTGAGGCGGCCAAAGCCGCCCCACTTTTTAACGTTTTGACAATTTTATATTTTGAATATTCTTGTGAATGTGTGCAAATGGGCGTGCGTCAATGTCCACGAAAGTGTGTCTCAGGTGTGCAAACTAGTGAAGCTGCTGGTGGTTATACCTTCTACCAACGTGGGAAGTGAGCGGTCTTTTAGCGCAGTGCGACGTATCAAGACACCTACGCTCGACGATGTCTCAGCAGCGACTTAATTACTTGATGCTCTTGCACGTCGACAAGAACCGCACCGATTGCCTCAACCTCGCTGATGTGGCCAGTGAATTTATCTGTGGTAGTCACCACAGGAAGGATCTCTTTGGTGCAGAGTTCAAGCCCTCAGATCTACTATAAATATGTTCTGTACATGTGATTTTCCAATTTCACTTTTCACGCAGTTCATTCTGAGACAAGCTTCCTTTGTTTATCCGATAAATATGATCCAAACTCTTTCAAATTTAATCCTTTCCATTTTCTGCTTTGTAAATTGCTCCTATTTACGCTAAAATTCTACGGTAATTCGACTAAAAACTACTAAAATTTTAATGTACACAAGCGTTTGTTACGTCCCCATTCACAGACGTCTGCTCAATGCCAATTAACCATGCACGTCCTAGAAGGCAGTCGTCATAGAAATCATATTATGCAAACAAGCCAACATCATATTAAGTGAACAGTAAACAAGTATAAACTGAAAATTGTGCTAAGTCAAAAAATATACGGTAAGTTGTTCCATTTTCCATGCAGCAGGTGTCATTTTGGGGGGTTTTTTTGAGTCAGTTAATAAACGTCGGAGAACTCCACCAGATTTTCCTCTCTAAACCAAGTCTTATCTTCTTCGTAAAGAAGACTAATCCGAGATAAATTTTAAAGTTACTTCAGGTTACTTGAACCTTATGCTACACCTTGGTTTTTTCAGCCAATGGCCGCCCCACTTCTGAAGAGCTTCCGACGGCTCTGGTTCATTAGTCTTTTAAGAACCAAGAACACCAAATCAATGAATAAGCTTTGTTACGAGACATAAACCCGCCCCTTTGTGCTTTTTAATCTCGATCGATAAATTTTGAAAGGTGTAGGTTAGTTGAGTCGAATCACTCAGGACGTTAGACTTGTGACTTCCAAAAACTCCAGTGCGTCACAGGTCCGTTTTGTTTTTTGTCTTAAGCCTGGTTCGCATGAGCAACATAAGCATAAGGACGAAAAAAAAGCCTTACATCTCCTCTAGGACTTTCGAAGACAAAACAACAAGAATGTTTCTTTGTTTTGTCCTTTGTTCGGCTCTTCGCTTATGCTTGGGCCATGTCTTACGCTTATGATTATGACGATCCTTATGTCGCAAGCTTGACTTCATTCCTTTGTTTTGCCTTTTGTTTTGTCCTTATGCTTATGCTTATCTTCACGTGTGAACAAGGACATAAGCCTGGTTCACACGTGAACATAAGCCTACGACATAAGGATCGTCATAAGCATGAGCGTAAGATCATAGTCCAAGCATAGGCAGAGGCGAACAAATGACTAAACAAAGAAAAATTCTTGTTGTTTTATCTTAGCAAGTCCCAGAGGAGATATCATGCTTTGTTTTTATATTAACCATGTCCTTATGCTTACGTCGCTCGTGTGAACCTAGCTTTAGTAAAAATAGCACAACTCGCCTTGGCAGTAGAAACAGCCAAAAGTCTTCCTGATATAGGTGTACCTTGAATGGTTTAAAAAATGCTTCACAAGATAACTAACATCGGCTGACTTGTATTCTCCACATCATAAGGAAGTGTTTATGTTAGTTACTAGTGTTCTGCTTATCACAGATAGGGTACTACGCTTCTAAACTATTTTATCAGATCATCTCTAAGCATTGACTTAAAAATCGAAAATAAAAAGTATGGTCTAGTTTCCACGCACGAAATAAAGAATTTTACTGAGGACGCTTTCCGAAATTTTTTATAGGATACCACAAGAGAGTGGGAAAATAACTATTTTTGTCCACCATAAAAGTTTTCAAATATTCAAAGTCTCGTGATAATCTGACACTGACGAAGCCAACTGGAAAATGTTGACTCTAGGGGAATTTAAACTCGCACCTTCGGGCCATCGGTCCGTCGATATACCTGTTGAGCTATCGAGTCCACAAGGATTGGAGGCGAGTTTTATCCAATTTATTTGCACGAGATATTCTGGCGACAACTTAACGCTTATCCATGAGAGGATGTGCAGTGTTTCAATTCTATTTCAGAATCATCCTCAGACATATACATCAACATAAACTTTAGGTTATACATCAACATAAATGGTTAGAGCGTCTCACCGGTGATCAGAAGGTTGGAGGTTCGATCCCGTCTGGGGCTCAGAAATCATTTTCTGAGTATAGAGCTATAAGATAGTTCATCTAGCTTAACATAAACTTTTCATGATAATCTGACACTGCCGAAGTCAACTGAAAACTGTTGACTCGAGCGGGATTTGAACTCGCGCCTTCGGGATAACGGTAAGATGCTCTCCCCGTTGAGCTATAGAATCTGCAGGGATTAAGGATTAAGTGTTAAGTTGTCGCGAGAATATCTAGTGCATTTAAATTGGATAAAACTCGCCTCCAATCCCTGTGGACTCGATAGCTCAACAGTTAGAGCGGCGGGCCGGTGTCCCGAAGGTGCGAGTTCAAATCCCGCCTGAGTCAACATTTTTCAGTTGATTTCGGCAGTGTCAGATTATCATGAAAAGTTTCTGTTCATGTATATCTCTGAGGATGATTTTGAAATAGAATTGTAGCACTGCACATCCTCTCATGGATAAGCGTTAAGTTGTCTCGAGAATATCTTGTGCACTTAAGTTGGATAAATACCTCCATTCCCTGTGGATTCGATAGCTCAAAGGTTAGAGCGGTGGGACAGTGAGAACTGTTTGTTTAACGATGGTTTCAGGCCCTTGATGTACAACATTTTAAAAATTAGACAGTCAAATTTCTTTTTACATTTGTGGAAAACGTGGAACTTGGCTGCTAAATCGTTAAGGTCTCCTTCATGGTCTTGTCGGATGTGTTTGCCAGTTGTCGTCAGTTTATGCTCCTCAATACGTTGGTATAGGCGCTGACTAGTATAGCCGACATAACCGGCTTCACACCGATCACATTCGAAATAATAAACAACGCATTGTTGAGACAATATTGGTGGCTTCTTCTCTCTTCTCTTCAGATCGTCACCAATCCTGCGGCTGGTATAAACAGGTCTCAATGTTTTCCGATCTTCTTGCCCAACTCACTGCACTGCTTTCGGACCGCGTTGGCGGATCTTTGATCTTTATAGGGGAGAACAATGCCAATAGGCTGCTCTTCTCTCGGTGGATTCTGCTCCAAAACAGGATCTTTTTGGGCCGCTTTTATCATTGAATCCTCAAGATGGAGGGGAGATTTGAGATGAAGATGTATACTCCTAACTTTATCACACTCTCCTCTAAACGATTCTTGGTTAGAGGAAAGATGTTTGGCTCGATGCAATATCGTCTTCAAGAATCCGGTTTTGTAGCGATGATCAACGTAACTTTGGTAATGGAGGAGTAGACCTGTGTCGGTGGGCTTCCTGTAGACTTTGACGGCCCATTCTTCTTCAACACCATCTCTAGGAAAGGGATTTCACCCCCATGCTGAAGTCCCATTGTGAACTTGATGGATGGATGAGCCCCATTGAGTAGTAGATGGAACTGATTGGCCTAGTCGACACTAGGCTGTGGACCGATGGTATCGTCAACAAATCTCTTGTAATAAGGTGGCATCTTCCCACTATGCCGCAGTTTTTCTTCGATTGAGCTCAAGATGGTGTTGGCCATTAATGGTCCAAGCGGGGAGGCCATTAATGGTCCAAGCGGGGAGCCCATTGCGACTCCATCCGTTTGTTCATATAATTTGCCATCAAATAGAAAGAACTGATTCTTGGTAGAGATTTCAAGAAGCTTCGATAGCTGTTTTCTGAATAAATCCATTTTGTGAACTAAGCTTTTATGTGAATTCCCGAACTTTTAAATCTCTATTCTTTTATCGTTTATATTGCCATTACTTTTAGATTAGTTTTCTTTGTTCTTAGAGAATTTAAACTTGATTGAGTTTACTTTATATTTCTTGTACCTGAGGATAGTGTCATAATGACGTCGAAACGTTGTATTTTTTATTGCTGAGTTTTATGATTAAATGCTTTACGAAGAAATTGCTTATAAAAGTAATTTAAAGTTTTGATTTTCTTTACTTTTTAAACAAAGGTTGATTAATAACAGCATAGCTAAAGTACAGTTACAATTTAAGAGTTGTGCAACTCCAAACTGAGTTTTATCATTAAATGCTTTAAATTACTTGCTGCAGAATTTCCATAGTACAGAATCATGAGGGAAAGTAGTACTTTGATCTTGAGTTTGAAGAATAAGGCAACGTCTAACTAACGAATTGCGACCAGAAGTATGGTAAAAACTGTCAGAAGTTTCTACAAAATACGAAAGTTTTCGATGAAAATTCATTGGTTTAACCTATACTTCAATCTGTTGACTTTTGAAGAAAGTATCAAAGGAAGCCTTTAACCGTTTAACTTTGAGAAACCACTCTTGGTAAGGTTTTGTCCAAGTCACTGCTTCCTTGATGAGTTAATGATGAAAACACAGTCACCGTTTATACCAAATTACGCTGAAGCTCGAAATCTATACGGTATGTAATGCGATTGTTTGACATTTACCTCAGATATTAATAAGCTCAACCGATAAACTCAAAGAAGTCCGCAAGGATATTCCCTTGTTCAGTGATCTGCTCAATACTTACGCAATGGTTCACTTAAGCAACGAAGAACATCCCGTCTGGCTCATATACAATTCCCGAATTCATAATAAACCCATAGGAAAACCGAGGTAAATACTAGAAATATCAATATGGTGACCGAGAATTTTAAACTGAGATAAAAAGAAAAAAATAAAATACAAAAATAACCTTTGGAAGGAAAAGCAAGTGCAATGACCATATGATACTTCAGATTGTAGAGCAAACAATTTATTTTTTTTGATAGGTTTCTTATCACGTACGTCACGATCACGTTGGTGAACTTAAGAATGTCCTAAATACGTTTATAGGCCCATATTGTTGTAAAATTAGGGCGATTGATGCGGGCCCAGCCTCAACTCCGAAGTTAGATTTTCTCGGGAAATCGAGAGTAGAAAAGCGAAGAAAAAACCACCCAGCCTTGACTAAAAAGTACTAAAAATTGAGTAGGCAGTTTCGAAACTGACTATGGGATAGTTAGATTTCTCAAGATACAACATGTGGATGTGACATCAATAAATTCATTATTAGTAGTATCATTATTATTTTTATATTAGGTCTAATTTCAAAAGAAACACTATGCTTTCCAATATAATCGCCTGATCAGTCGTTAAAAACAACCGTCTGAGCCAGTCAACCACATGTACGTATGATTGCGTAACGTTTGGAGGTCAAGGTCAATAACAGCAACAACATGTTTTTGTCGAAATTTTGGGTGTGTTTCCCAACAATCCAAAGAAAAAAAATTCACGAATGCTATTGTCATTAATTTTCCAACGATATTATTCAGTTTGCAATCGCATCCAAGCTCAGGTTCCGGTTTCGTGAATGGGTGTTTTGTATTGGCACTACTCTTAAAACCTCAACAAAGTTAGTAAAACAAAGACACGTAGAAGAGGTATGCTTTTGCGGTGCCAACTTCAATTCACAAATCGTCGGAGGATTCGGTACCTGTTGAAAAACATCAAGGAACTATTAAAAAATTCAAAAAAAAGAGATCCAATTCATATTAGTGTTAAAGTTGTCTAACAGGAAGTTAAAAGTAGGATCATCCGTTTGTGAAACAGATTTGACAAGCATCTAGCGATGACTTACTTCTACAGATACTAGGAATACGTGAACGCAACAAACCCTCGCCCACCCTTCCAATGTATCTCTCGAAAATCCAAGTAACATTGATAATTTTTCAAAGTTGTCAAAAAGACAAATCGTCCTTACGATAACTGAAAGAGGTAATGCAATAAAAAAACACAATATTTGGCCACAAATATTAACAACCCAAACTGGAAATTATTTTACATTCAAACTGCTTGTCGCCATATTTGCTTTTAAAACTTCTATTCTGTTTTATTAAAACAAAACGTTTGGTGAGAATAACCTTTAACGGTTTAATCCCCTCGCCCACCAACAAGTAGCTTTGCAGCGAGTTACCTGGTGGCTGTTTACCTTGTATTTTTGTTTCGAGCCAAAAGTACATCCCAACGTCTTCAGTGGGGCGACATTTCATAAGGAAAATATCCTGATTGAGGCGATGAAATCTTTGTGTGGAAAGCGGAGAAAGCATCCAAAGACTGTCATGGCCTGGACACCTTTTCTGGACGATGAGTGTGCTATCCCACTTCTCAAACAATTGACCATGAACGCTGTCCGGTTAAATACTGCAAAATGTCCAAAAGTAATCGTCCTACAGAGATGAATGAACCACAAACTTCATTCTACTTTACCAATAAACACCCGCAAAATCCAGGCGATAATACTTGGTACAAGAAGTCCCTTAGGGAAGAATGAAGTCGGGAAGCTACTTTTCAAAGCTGTTCAAAACAAGTCCGTTTACAGAACTTGTATTTCAAAGCTACCCGATTCAGACTTACCTGTGATTGTGTAGCTCAGGTAAGTGGTTACCAGAACGTGAAAAATCTCGAGATTTATACAAATCGGCATCTATTCAACTTCAGCGAAGAATGTCGTTTACACTTAGTCGCTTAGCAAATGTCCAGACAGCAAGCGAGTTTCCATACGTCTTTTGTTCATATTTATCAGACAGAACCAAGACAAAGCGTTGCTGCAACAAAAAAACAGTCGGCCAATGTATATTTCAAGGAGCTAACTTTGGGAATTGCTGTTTCAACTCACAAATTGTCCAGATACTAAGATGGACTACAAAAGCGAAACCAGCCGCGGGCACCAAGAAAGCCATTTCCTTTGCCGGTCTTAAATCATTTAGTGGCTTCAGTGTTCAAATAATGTAAACAACTTGCGAGAGATCCATACAAGGGAAAAAAGAACGAGACCAAATCGATTTGCTTAAATAAGGTATCTAAGTATGGTTTGGTCAAATCCATACCAGTCCCCGAGCTTGCACACGGCATTTTTGAGTGACCGGAATCCATAGATATACTTATGTATATATATATATATACACACACAGATACGTACACAAAGCAAAAATTTTTCTCCCTAGTCACCACGCGTGTAAAAGGACTCCACGCACGTCGACCCCTTGTCTCCTCGCGGTGGGCGAGGGGACAAGCTAAGGTGTTGAAAACTAAAATTAAAACCATGGTGGGGTCTAGACTAAAGCCTGACCGCGGCTCAGCTAGATAAGTCGGCTTGTATAAGGTGTTAAACAAAGATCTAACTTATAAGACCGCTATTCTGTTTCCCAAGTCCTGTTGTAGGCTACATAAAATATGACGTTGACATTTACTGCAAGAAAAGACGTTAAGACGAAATTACGCCAGTCAACAGAAGTATAAACTTTACAACCGAACGAATCTATAGAATTAGGAACCTAATTAAGATCATTGATATGATTTCCCAACGTTGAATTCGGTCTAAATTTTCCCACTTGTTTTAGTTTTCGATTAATATTTTTTCCTCAACTTGCGTTTGTCAATAAACACACAATATTACGGTTAAAGTATTAAGTCAAGATCAGTAATTTATATCACTTACGGAATCATCCTTTTCTCCCTACCTTTGCTTTTAATGATCCCTATTTCACGAAGACCAATGTGAACTGAAAAAAAAGAGAATCAGGGCATCTTGTGGAAACAACTAGAAGAAAAAAGCAACTTAAATCGTAAACAGGAGGGACCAAAATCCTTTTCTTGGCTCGCATAGTAAGAACTCCCTGGATCGGTCAGTTACACTATGTACAAGACGGTCAGGAAATCCACTGTTGAGAATAAATGTGCTTGATATGAATGAATCGTCCTGAGATTTCACGTGGTGAAGGGTTGTCCACGACAGAGCAATCCCAATGCAAATTTTATGTTGTCATTAATCTGTCAGTATCATTACATATTTCCAGTAAGTTTCCCTCGGCTTTAAATTTTTCCAATTTAAGGATGTCATTCTTCTCGTTAAAGTCAATTGATTTAGTCGCCTTTGTCACCTACGCCATGGATCAATGTAGTTTTGCACTTGAACGATAACTGATATTGTGCATTTTCACTGGCTTAGAGCTCTAAGCATGATTTATTCACATGTTCGGATGTAGGTCAGTTTTGACCTTTGGTTTATTTCTATTTTAGTCAAGAATATAGTGTTCAATGTTCGACTCGTGTGTCTTGAGCTCTTACGAAATTAAATCCAATAGATCGGTCGCTCGCTTTTCAGAGTACAAATTTTGCTTAGCACAATTATACCTCAATTGACAACAATTTATAAGATATTTTAAATTAAACACTATCTCAAAAAAGTTTGCTTGGTAGTGGTTACAAAAATAAAAGCCCCGGCCACCCTGTATTTTACCAATAGCAGAAATTTAACAGGGCATGTTCAAAATTTTTCGGAGCCCTGGACTGCGCTCGATGCTACAATATCCTGATAGCCAGCGAAAAGCTCAGACAATTGAGCCACCATCACTACGATGGAGAATGTAGGTTACAAAAGTGTGCTGTTTCGATTGACATTCACATGCAGGCAAGTAGCCAGAGGGGGTCAGTGGGTGTGACCGACCCCTATTTTTTCCTAGGGGTGTCTCTTCTATTCTTCCATTCGCTACTTTTGAGTTCTCTAGCCAATCATATTTCACTTTCAATTTGACAGTAATTCTGGATAGACTAAATGAAATTTTTCCACTGTTATGCATGTACGGAGCTTGACGTGACTTCAAATGATATGAGAAAACTTGTTTTTCTCCTGAGTATCATAGTTTTTTTAGCCTGCTAGAAGTATAAATACGTTGGCGGCTGGCGCCTCTCGCCCACCATTCTAATATCTATATACCTTATTATTATATTATTGTCACCAAAGAACCTAAAATTTGTAGTTACTTAACAAATTCCTTTATTTTAACTGGAAATTGAAAAATGTTAAGTGTAGCGTTAATTATCCCTACCGACCATCTTTTAGCCACAAATACTTAATAGCCTTTTGTCTTCTCAGACAATGATGAATGACCAATCTCATTCAATGATCAATGAGGAGAAGGAAAAGGAAGGAGAAGGTGACCAAGCGCGTGCAATGTATAAACCATGTAGAAAACGGCTGCTACACAGTAGATATAAGGATAAAATTAGGATTATGGTTAAGATTAGGATTAAAGCTAGTTACTCCAAAAGTCACACATGCGGCTTCACACGCGCTGTTCGTAGATTTCATGCTTTCAACAGTACTGATCAAATCAGACGGATTGGCCCCTTAACTATTGGCTGATCCACTTAAATAAAGTAACATTAATAATGGTTCAAACCTATGATGTCAAAGGATGATATTTTGAGAAGTTTCATGATCGTAGCATTACCAGCTGTGGCCTCTTTTGATGGACGTGCTATAAAAGAACACAAACACAACGTGTCGGCTAAATTTCCTCCTTGTTACACGACTTGTGATTCTTATGACACATTTATTTATTCATTTGTTTTTTGTTTGTTTTTTTTTTATTCCCTTGTTTGAAATTAAATAAGTAAAAAGTCGCGCTTATGAAATACCGTTCAATTTCCCATTCAGATGCATGCTCTACCTATAGAACCTCTCGTAAGCCACAGCTACAACGTAGCCTATCTTGAAAAGGCGTCTCCCCTTGACGATTGAAATTGTCCGGGGTTAGCCAAAGTAAAACTCCGTGGCGTAAGCCAGAGTAAAACGAAAAAGTAGAGTGATTTGTAGTTCAGACCTCTCGGAAACTTTTGCGATTGCTTACGGCATATCAGTGGCGTAGCCAGGATTTCTCTTAGGGGAGGCAACGCTTGACCACGATGTGCTAACAGCTGACCATAAAGGGCTGAAAGGCCGGTTAATTGGTGCCACGTTGGTCTGGGTTAATTTTTGTGATTAAGTTAGGAGGAAAATCTCTTCTAATATATAACTAGTATACCAACCTAACATATGAGTAATTTCCTTATGCTACACAACACGTCAGGTGTGAATGGCTCCATGTCCCCCCCTGTAAATCAGCCAAAGCGGCCGATGGTCGGTAATGAGAGTGGTGCACAAAGAAGGACAACTGTACTTTGACATAAAACATTTCAATAATTCCTACCTTCTGGAACATATGGTAGAATGCACACGATAACAGGAAGAGTGACCAACATCAGACCTGCTAAGACGAGGAACGGTAAACCAAAGCCTCCAACCTAGAAAAGAATGTTCATGTAGCAAGGAGTATAAGTCCTTCGTGATTTGATAACAAACCATACAGCATGAAGTGGGACAACTTATTCAGGGGTGTAGTTAATCCATTTTGACGGGCGATGTCTATCTTGATTTGCCCGAGCATTGTGTCCTTTATAAAATTGCTCGAATTTAATTTGACGCGCATTCAGGTGAGGTATGCTGTACTCTCTCTTCCTCAGTCCTAATATTTAAATTAAATATATACCAGTAACCACAATGGATTTTATTTCTACCTCACCAAACCAAATTTTTCCCAAATTACTATTTAGTTTTGCCCGAATTTTCTGATTTTTGACAAACGTTTGGAAGGGGGGGGGTCACAATCCTACTCACAACCACATAAACTATGCCCCTGAACGTATTAGGAGAGAGTGTTTGGGCCAACCAGTTTTTTGAGTCTGCTTTCCAGTTCTAATTTACAATTTGCAGGGTTATAGATTGAATTCTTTTCATAGATTCAACACATTTCTCAGTTTACCAAATTTTTTAATGCCTGTGCCAATCTAGTGACATGCAAGTATGTTGCACAAGGGTTTCTCCTTTACATGACTTGGTTGTTCAAAAGTTTTTTGTCTCCAGGGCCTCCTATTGTTCTCTCAAAAAAATTCTAGGGACTTTCTTAGCAAATAGTTCACTGTTCCTCTATTCCTGTTTTGCTGTGATGGTGTTAAATGCACTTGATATTGAATTATTAATGAACTTGGGAATAAACATTGCATCATTTCTAAGCCAATAAAAGGCAGGAATTGTGCTCTTAAGAGAAAATGGCATATATCAATGCATCACATAGTAAAATCCTTCAGCCAATTGTATCATGGGAATAGTCCTCAAGTAAGGGCTCACAAACCAACCATTCATTGCATAGTATCACCATGACACTTCCTACATTGTCAGGAAAACATTGTGCCAAAAAGACGACTGCAGCTGTCATGGCTGCTGCTCCACCTGCACCATCAAAACTTCAGATGATAAATGCAAACACAATAAACACTGGGCCATCTGGCATTTTATTCAAAAACCTAGAAGAAGCAAAAATTAGGTTGGAAAAATAAGAATTGAAATGCTGTTATAAAATTTTATTATTAAGAAAATAGGTTTATAGATTTCATATCAGGACAAAAAAAATTCCAAATGATTGTGTTCAAATTAATGATCAAATTATGTTTTCTCTTCTTTTAGTATGCATGGTATACACAAACATGGTATATAAGTCCACTGTATACATGTACCAGCATATTTGTGATACAACTATGTAATAATATAGAATCTAAAGAACATGTTAGTGATACTATGGCCATATCTGAAAGCCTGTAGTCAGGTCATGAAGTATTAACTCCCCAGTCACCTTAATGGAAGAAATGCTGACAGTATTAACACTTTTTAACTTACCCAAACAAAAACTGGGCTCCACCAATAACAAACACACCAGAATTAGAAAATAACAGAAAGCGAATTCCAACAACTGGAATCTGGGAAAAATGAAGGTTCACCAAAACAATATTTTTATATTAATTAACTATGCAATGGTTCATTTAATATTTATTAAACTCCTCAAAACTTCTTGCTAAGCACCACATCATTGTTCCATCTTGATACAACACTTTTTAAAAAAGAGATATACATGCACCACTGACCAAGGAGTTCCAACAGGTAACAATTTAGATAATTTATGCCTAATATCTGAATAACAAACTATGAATAGGGGATCATTTCATAATGTTCAGTGCTGAAGGGAATGCTATGATATTTCCTTTCAAGCACTATGAATGGTGTAGAAGCCCCCTACATATAAAACAAAATAACAACATAACTTTTTGCAAGTTAGCTGTTATAACCTAATCTTCCTCCTTAAAACCAGCATGATGTGTGGGTGTCCAAGAAACATCAATGTTATTCTCAGACCAAAGCAACATATTTCAGGGATATACACAGGTCACATATAAAGGAGTACATATGAATTTATTTTCATTGCAGTGGTCTTTACTAATCCATGACTTACCAGGACTCCTGCAATTGGAGAAACAATGAAAGTGACCAGTGCAAATATTCCAAAAATAAATCCAATAACATTTCCATTGGCACCTTTCTCTTTTGCCTTAAAAACACAGTATGCTAAAATTAAACGAAAACCTAGAAATGGTTGTTCAATTCACTAACTTCTGTCAAAAATTTTGTTAATTAACCCATTAAGAGGCAAGGGCACACCTTATAATTTTACTCTGGCTAATGTAAGATGATTTTACTCATGAACGATATTTTACTCATCATACGTGAACGGCTGAGAGCGAGTCCTTATAAACAACCCAAAATACTCACAAACACCAGAAGAAAATTCCATCGACCAAAATAAACATAAATCGTGACGTAATTGATGACTAAAAATAAAGTTTCAACGACTTAAATAACTTTTGTTTTTTACAAGAACATTGGGCGCGATCAAATTCTAGTGCCGCCATTTTTCCGTATCTCAATGGCTGAGCACTATGGTTATTTGAAATCTACGACATACTTGGGTGGAGATTTTGGGAGGAAGATCTTTACGTTGTCCACCAAGTGATTATGTACATGTGTATGGCATTCAATTAAGCGCAAAATGCCACCACTCATTGGATTGGGTTTTTCAAAATATTTTTTCAATTTTTTATTAATTCGACAGCACTCTTCGTACCTTATTTAAAATTGGGAAACATGTTTAAAAAATTAAAATTGGTAGGGTTTGAACTCTTTTCTTTTCACCTAGAGTTGGATGACGGGGACATCTTGAATAAAACCATGTAGCTGCGCAACTAGTTCATGCCAAAAACTCTTGGATCATGAAGTAAACAACGTTTTTTGATACATAACTAGACATGTTGGTATTGATCATAATTGTGAACTCAAGAATATCATCAGAATGTTCACAGGCCCATATCACCCAAAAATAATCGAGATTTCTCGCGACAAAGCCTCAACCCCAAAATTAGACTTTTGCATAAAACTAAACGAGTATATACAACAAGAGAAAAACCATTAAGACGTAAATAACAGCTAGTGAGAAGTGAGTTCACATTTTCAAAAACTAATTTAGGGACAATCAAGACTTCTCTAGGTATAACATGTGGGTAACGTTTTGAAGTCAATAGCATGGTTACATCGAAACGCCAGTTATGTTTCCGACAATTCGAAGAACGTGACTACGAAAAGAAGTTAATGCCGACTAGAGTTATCAATTGCTCACTAATGTCACTGTTTGTGAACACACCTCAGTGGTCAACCCTTTCCACCGGTTTTCATCTAAAGAAAACATGTAAGTTAGTGGAAATGAAGTCATAAGTACTACACTTAAAAGCAAAACAAAGCTTATTAAACAAGGACAACCGCAACAGCTCTGCTTTTGGCGGTACCAAATTCAATTCCCTGCGAAGAAGCCCAATTCTTGTGACTGTCAAAGCTATTTAACAAAGGAGATCTGATATGGAAAAGAAAGACTAAGATCAAATAGAGGGATAATTAGTTTTTGAAACAGGTTTGGATTGCATCTGGCATTAACTTGCTCACAGAGTTATAAATTTCGGTTGAAAATTGCAATTAAAATCAGGGTCAAGTTTAGACTAAAACTTGTCCGTTACTGAGCTAGATTAGTTTATAAAATGGATAATAAAGATCAAATCTCAGCCGTTATTCTGATTCCCAAAGCTCTTGGTTCAATAAATTTTACGTTGGCATGTTGCATGAAGAAAAGAAGGTGAAATTAGTACGCTTATCAACTAAACGACGCTGAGGAAATGAACAAAAACGCAAACAAAAATATGGTTAAAAGTCATCCATAAATCTGAATTCTGTCCAAGTTTACACTAGTCTTATACTTGTCAATGCAGATTTCTCTCCAAATTTGCATTCGTCAGTGAACACACAATCATACGACTAATATGGAGTCAAGTTCCACAATTTGTATCATTGACATAATCATCATTCCTAACCCTGTTCTTAGTAATCTCTTGATGCTGTAGTCTAACGTTGGCTGAAATGTTCAGGAACAAGAATACGTAGCTAGGTCCCGCATAGTAAGACTCATTGGGCAGGTCAGTCACGTAAAATGCAAGTCGATCAGGAAATCCTAGCTATATAAAAGGTGGCCCCAATCAATCATTTCAATTACAAGTTTTTTCCTAAAGTTTCCATAACGTTGGATTAAAAAGGGGAGGTTTTATTTACGCTTCTCCAGTTTGTAATATCGACCATGATAAACTGATGGCACATGGGAGAATGAGAAAGCTATGCTTTTGGTTAATGTTGTTTTTGCACGTGAACTATATCTGGAATTGTATACTTTTCATAGACTCAGAGCTTCTAGCATGATCTGTTCACATGTTCGGATGTTGCTTAATTCTAACCTTTGGCTTATTTCATTTTTAATAAAGACTGTATTGTTCATTGTTCAAATCGTGAACCTTGAACTATTGTGAAAGAAAAAATGCCACAGATGGTTCATTTGTTTTTCAGGGAAAATTTTACTTAACACGTTACCTAATTTACAACAATTTGAAATATTAATATTATAGATTGAAATTATCGTACACCCTAACTAACTGGGTAGTGGTTAATAGGAGAGCGACCTCTGGATTTACTGTACACAAAGTACAGGCTTCTTCCTTTACTCACGTTTTAATAACCCGTCAGGTGATTAATGGTTAGAGTTAAGCACGAATCATAATTCAAGTTTATACAACCTGCCCCTGGTCAATGGATTATAACCAATAATTATAACCAAACATTATAATACATTGGATTTAGGTCAGTCAACTAATATTTTTTAATTCAAAATTCACTCATAGGAACGCCCGTTCTTTATCTAATAAGAAGTCCGTCGAGGACGGCTTTAGATCATATGATTACATTCCACAGTTGCTTTGACCAACATTTGATATGTTGTTGCAGCATGTCAACAATTATCTTACGGGGCGAAATTTTTGAGTACGGACTTTATTCTCGAAGTATTTCCTGTTTTCTTAGAGAACTTTGTATTGCCATTCGCTTGACTATTTTGTCGGCTATGCTAATGTTCCTCTGGAAAACGGCTCCAAAAAACGTGATACCTTCCTTTTAGTTGACCTAATCGACTATCATAATTTTACGTTGCACTTGAAGGGTTCTACTTACATAAAGGGCCACCTTCTTGACCCGATCATCTAAAGATTTTCAGACGATCCTTTTTTCAACCTTAGGTCGTCGTTGAAGCTTCCAACTGTGTGACTGTAGGCACGATGATGTTCTCATGAAATCATAGGGTGATTTCATGAGAACATGCACGATGAGGCATGAGCTGGTTTCAGTTCTCAAGTCTTGACAATGCCATAAAATGCCATAAAATAAAATGGAATGACTTATATGCAATGTTCGCAAGCCAAAACATACTATGCATATATTTCGAATTTATTACAAATTCATCATCAGACTAATTTACACAAGCTAGACCTAGGTCAATATATAGGCACAAGCGTGGTGACATCATACAGGAAGAATGTGTGACGAAGAAATTGGAGTGTGAATGAGTGAAGTGTTATGTCAGGTCAATTAATGAGAATGTGTAGGCGGAAGAAATTGGAGTGTGAATGATTAATGTGTTATGTCAGGTCAAATAATGAGAGTTCTTTGCTGGCTTTGAGTCCTACGTTAAGTTCTGGTTTTAGAGATTTGATGAAGAGTGCTTCCATTAGTAAAAGTCGGTTTTTATTAAGTGAATTGTTATCATATAGTATTTTGTAGTTGTTAACGATGAGATTAGATAATTTGGAAACGCGTATCTGAGGAAGTGTTTTGTCAGTCAAGTCTGTTATGTTAAGTGTGACAGTATCTTGTGCGTTCTTGCATTCTAAAAAGTGTTGTCCTACTGCACTCGTGTCATGTTTAGTGGCATGTTCATGGAGTCTTGTTTTGAGGCATCTTTCGGTTTTTCCAATGTAAGAATAGCCGCAACCAGGACAGGTTATTTGGTAAATGGCGTTAGAACGGACTAAAGGAGGAATTTTGTCTTTGTTGGATGTGAAAAATGCGATCTTTTTAGCGTCATAAATTACTACAAATTTAACCGGTCTTATAAAACATCGGTGTAATTTCTTTAAACATGACTTAACAATATTTTCTCCTTGGGTTCCAAGATAAGGCAGGCGAATCCAAATTTTAGGCAAATTATCATCATTGGTTTGCGATTGAGATGAAGAACAGGTTTTAGCAGAAGTATTAACTTTACGTTTAAATTTGTTAATCAGGAAATGTTTTAAAGAATTACAATATCCATTCCACGACATAAAAGACTTAATGTTTTTAACTTGGTTGTCAAATAAGTTTTTAGTGCTGCAAATGTTGTGAGCGTGATCAAGGAGTGATCTTATCCATGCAGTTTTTCTTTGAAATGGTTCGAAACTTGTAAAATGGGTGTATTGTCCAGTGTGTGTAGCTTTTCGGTAAATATCGGTTCCATCAACAGATATTTTTATGTCTAAAAAGTGAACAATGTTTCTGATGATGAATTTGTAATAAATTCGAAATATTACTATTGAACACTGTGTCCACTTGCTTTTCTCAAATTTTGAGTTCAAGATGGAACTGATACTCGGAGTATGTTTTCTACTTTATTTTCTACTTTATTTTCTATGCATATATGTTGATCAAAAGTTCATGCTATGGGCGTATTCGTGGGTCAATATTTCGAAAGGTAAAAAGTGTTGCTACCGCAACATGAGTCACTATTAAAGTACTTTCTAAAGGTTTCAGTAAATTTAACGTTTTAGCTAGAGGTGCAACATATCATAAAGTAACTTGTTTCAATACCGACAACTTTCTCAAAAAGTGTAAGCTGTTTTTTTAGACTTTTGCACGGCTATCGCTGGACTGTTGATTTTCAATGATGTTAATGTCCATCTTGAAAATGCCTCGAACAAAAAGTGACACCATCCATTTCAATGACCAACACGAATCTCCTAATCTCATGTAGGACGTTAAGGATTCTGCTCTACAAAGGTCCACATCCTTGAACTAAAGAATTTCAAACGACCTTTTTTTCCAACTTCAGGACATTGTTGGAAGTTCTAACCAATCATGCAATTATTTCCAGTCTCATCTCTTTCTTGGTCAAATCCCACTTTGATGTTTATGGACTATAAAAAGCTTAGAGATATTGATTTACACGTTATCAATAAAATCATTTTATTACCGCAGTCCTCAGTATATATCCCAGAAAAAAATTTGGATTCATTCATCGACCAGTCCAACACAGAACTGGTCAAAATTATTCAACCGCATGATATAAATACAATAAAGTGTCCTAGGTTTATCACAATTAGCCCCCACGATCCTTGGTCTTATAATATTGTGGGTTTCCGAAGCTAAAGTATTCAAGCAAAAGTATGAAAGGATATACAGATGCACTGGCCTCGAAATTGATTATTGGCAAAATTTAACCAATACTTTTACTCGCAGGGCCAAAATTCTCCGTAGCCAAGGTTTGAGTTCCCAGAAGACCCCCCCCCCAGAATTATAGATCTGACCACGCTACTGGCTTACCATGCATGATTATTGCCATAAGCACAATTGGTAGAAAACATTTATCATCATAAACGGTTGGTTAACTATGACCAGCAAGCACTTTCTCGTGAGATTAGCATTGTATCCAATAAAAATTTTAACTCTTTACCATTTTGTTTTCATGATCCAGCAGAAACCATTTCGACCGATTTCAATGATGCAAGAAGCAGTGAAAATTTCCCAAGGAACGCCTAATATTAAGAAACATACAATTGGTACTGAAGAATTGAGCAATTTTTGTCCAGTAATTGAAATCATCTACATCTATGTGAGGCCTGCCCCGGCCCAACCTATTATTTCCGTCCAAATTATTAAGACCGGTAAAACTAAAGTACGCGATTTTGGTATTATTATTGATAAAAACTTTACTATGATTCACGTTGACAAAATTTGTAAATCGCTTATATAGCTGCTTGAAACATGTCTCAACCATGTTTCCAATATCTTAGCTCCATTATTCAGGTTGACATAAAAGCAAAGAACAAAGAAGGACAAAATCTACTTACATAAGTAATCATGGAACCATTAAATTAAAGGAAATAACAGTATAATCAGTGGTAATACTAGTAAATAGAGGATAGTGTCACAAAAACAGAAATATGGTCTGAAACAGTACATCTAAATCCTGGCAAGTTTACCTAATACCCCTGTGTTAGAAGCGAAACTGGGCATGAGGCACATAATCATGACAAAATGGCAAGAGCGCCGGCCGATCGACAGATATAACCCTTAGAGAAACCTTCGAATGAATTTAAACCGTTATATTACTGGCACTACACAGTTGGCGTTCTTTCATTCAATTTTGCTCTCGTCATCGTATTAATCCCTTCTCTGAATTAGCTTTACTCCGAACATCACGAATCTCAAAATCTTGCGTGGTTGGATAGCACTATCCAAAGAAAGAAATCTATTTGGCACTTCTCTAATAATTGTGCTCGGACATTTTTGGAAAACATTTTTTACGACCGATCGAGGTTTCAACGGCACCCAAACAAATTGTTTTCTCTCTTTCTTTTCTACACTTGACTTAAATCTGCAAACAAATTATTCAGCCTACTTTGACTGCCTACCCCCATTCAACAAAGCATATTGTTTTCTTTTTGTCTGTTTCTTTTTTTCCTCACCCGGATCGTAGACTTTCATTCTCTTTAAACTTTGAGGACCGTATTAGGCATAATTTTAGTTCTTGCGTTGTCTACAGATTCCCGTTTCAATGCTATAATTCTTTATATACTGGCGAAGCTTCCCATCAGGTTTTCACACGCTAATACCTGAACCCAAGAGACGTTTGGCTTACACCAGCAAACCAGCTTCTGAGACCTTATTATCTCACGTCTTACTAAACCATAAAGGCACTAGCTATTCGGTTTCTCCGAATGGTTATCCGATTTTAACCTCTTGTTCGACTGATACAGAAGTTTTTATTTGAGATAGTTTACTTGTTTAGAAATTTAAGCCTTCGCTTAACGCCAACACAAGTTCTGTTTGTTTATTCCAACTTTATTTCTTTTCTTTGTTATTTATCGCACCGTTATCCATTCAGTATTATACATCCTCTCCCTCATTGTCTCATAGACTTCTATTAATGTAAATAGACTTCTATATATAAGCTAGACCATAGTAAATATTGGCTTACAAATTAGAAAAACGTGTCCAAACTCAGAGTCTATTATGATTTTTCACAATATTGTGATAAGTACTAAACTTTTATTGAGCATTTTTCAGTTTAGTAACTTTTTTATTTACTCTGGATAACGCCTAAGTACTTTATTAGTAAAAGAGAGGACGTCTATTGGGCTGCTCAACGAAGAATTTAATGCTTTTTTTGCTTTTGTCCTTTCCGAAAAATAAGTTAAATTTACTGGACAGTTAATAGCTTTTTTTCTCCGTAATGCAGTCTTCCTTTTCGCTAACTGTTTGGAATAAACATTCTGCTTAACCCAGTTCGGTTTTTTATAAACCATTTTGTGAAATAGTCATATCTGTCACACTAAATTAAGATGGTCAATCTTAAGTAATCATAAAACACATGATTTGGGTTGCTGTCTTATTTTATCACTTTCATTGGTGTTTCCATTGTTTTTCGTGGATTAATTTGCTAAAACCATGCAAGGCTGAATCCTTGACATGTAGATTACAATTTCAGAGTTCTTTAAAAAGACTTAGTACAGCAAGTTTAAATATTAAGGATAACTATTCAGCCCTCTTATTCCTACACTTATAGGCTCGTTTTATGCTGTGAAAATGTTTCTTGCTGACATTTTAAAGCTTATTTAAATAGCAAAGCATTCTTGTGCAACAGGACATGCATCTGGAAACTACTTGTAGATCAAGATAGAACATCAGGCAGAAAACTGTAACCTAAATTCGGGACGGAACTATACTAAAACCTGGCCATGGCTGGTTCAGGTTTGACAGTATATAAAATGCTGAACAAAGATGAATTTTGCCTTTCATTTTGTTCGGGCGCTCAACGTTGAATGTAATATGGCGTGAACATACTGTTAAACCTGAATGTTAAATCTTGAACTTGGCGCTGGATACCACTTCCAGGATCTCATCATTTAGATTTATTGATCAACAGTCGGAGTCCTACTGTTTTCTCGAAAAGGAAATGCGGAGTTCCTTACATTTGTTTGAGTAAAGTTGAACTCTATTATAACGTGAACATAGTGTCAACCTTACAAATGCTCTCGCTTTGCTTTCCTGACTCAAAAATATCACCCTAGAAGCAGTCGTTATTTGTTTATTTGACAAACGTCTCCTCGCTCGAGGCAATGATTTACAATCGTTTATGATAATAACAAATAACCAATGTCCCAGCTCAGATCGTAAGGGAATTTAAAGGACAGAAATCCCTGGTAAGGTCTCAGACAGTCCAAACTTTTATCAGAGAGTTCTGACACTCTAAGAACTAGCAGGTCAGAAAACCAACTATTGATCAAATGCTAGGCATGAATCACCTAATCTTAGGGTTAACGTGGTGAAGGGATGTCTGAGAGACTACACTCCACATGCAAATTTAATTCATTAATCGTTCAAAATTATATATTTTTCTGTAAATTTTTAGTCATGTTAAATAGGAAGTGGGTCGGTTTTCTCTTCAATAAAAGTCAACTGACTTACTCTTCCTTACAGTTCACTTTTGACTGACAAACGGTGGCATTCAATAAAAAATGTATACGTTTAGGGTCAATGTATTTTTTTCACGTAAACATTGTCAAGAATTGTATTTTTCACTGGCTCAGAGCTTCTAGCATTACTTATTCACATGATGTCGCTCAGCTTTGACCTTTGGTTTAAATCTGTTTTTGATGAAGACTACCTTGTTCATTGCATGTTCACCTCGTAAACGTTAAGCTCTCGTGAAAAATACATACAACAGATCGATGGTTTGTTTTTCAGTTGAGAAATAGTCACTTAATATGATACCTCATTAACAAAAATTTATAATATATTTTAAATTGAAAGCCATCTCACACCCTAAGCTTGAGATGTAGTGGTTTTAGGAGTGCGAGCTCTCATTATGTTGTTTATATAATATTAGCCTTGTTTCTTTCCTTTATAGGAATTTAACATATGGTAGGAATTTATGAGACAATTTATGAACGTATTATGTATTATGTATCACTCTTACTGAATTGCAGAAATTTTTTTTAAAAATTTTTACTTTTATAATATAATTTTTCGCGCGTTTTGAGTGGTATAAGTTGAAAGTAAAGATGCAGATTTGGCTGGCTTATCTTTTTTTCAAGTTCTTTCCAGCCAACATGACTACCAGTTTAAAAAGGAAATACTGGATACGTCTTCCTGTAGATGATACCAAATCCTACATTTATTACCGTTGCCACGATTTTAACTTTTGTAATGTAGCAATAACCTTTTTATTATTTTAAAAACTCCTGTCATAAAATTTAACGGACCGGAATCCCTCAAATTGGCTCAAAGCGACAGTTGATGCTCTTCCCGTAGTTTTGACCCTCAGTAAACATAGACAATTCGGTTCTGCGCAGAAATAACCTAACATGTTACCGCGGTCCCACCATGGTTGGCATCATCATGGCTCACTTGTGGTACGAAAGCAATCTCATAGCGAATGAGACACACAACCTCCAAAAACAAACCGCCGTGAGTGATCATAATTCTGTTTCCGACTTTGTCTGACGAAGTTGTTTCCCAGTTTTTCACAGCGTCGTGAAATTCTTCAACGCTGTTAGAATTTTGGCATATACACTCGTTGAATTTTACAGTAGTTGTAGTCTTACATTTAGTAGGCTAGGTTAGAAGTCCAGCTCCAGCGACATCATAATTCTTTGATTCTTTGATTCCCATTGTTGTTGACAAGCCTGTCCTTATTTACGTATCCGATTTGCATGGATGGTTTGCGCTTACTCGAAAGTCAGCCCTCCTATAATCATAAAGTGAACTATCAAGAATTAAGCAATCTGTTGAAGGGAACCATTACTAAGAGAAAGAAAAAGTATTAGAATGTAATCGTCATTACATCATTTTATAAAGATTTCTGAATAAAAGTTAAGATTCAATCAAAACCTCGCATACAGTTTGCTGGATCTGTTAGTTCGTTTTCTTGGATAACTGTAAATATTTTTATAACTTCAATGGTTAATTCTCATAATCAGATATATATTTACCTGTAAGGAAAGGTAATCCCCAGAACACAGAATGGATATCCAGAAGATCATTTAAAAATTAAAATATTCTCAGGTAAAAGTAAACGACAAGAGTCGCATTCCATTGAAAACATCAACTTTTCACTGGTTGGATGGCTGAGTAGGTGAAACATTCCTGGTGTTTCACTTATTCAGCCTTTATATTATACAATATTTACACTGAAAGCAAAACTATACTTACTTAACTAAGCAAAATTATTAATGAGAGAGACTGATCGAGATTCTAGAGGTTCTAAATTATTTTTAAGAACCTAGGACTAGGACTTGGTGTCGTTGAAGTTGTTGTTGAAGGATTTGAGATTAATTTCGATGTATCAACTCGAAATTCTGGAGACACTTAGAATTCCGTTTCGCTCGAGTACCCACATTCATTTCTCTGGTTCCTCACAAACTTCCACTCTTGTCTATTTAACTGAATAAACCTTGTTTCACTTTTCTACACTTACGATTTGAAATATACGTACAGCAAGACAAAGTTCGCTTTTTAATATTTTTTTCATCTTTTTCAGTCTTATGCCTGTAACTAAACATGATAAATAAAGTGGCGATTATGGCTCATTTGGATTATCATCATACCTTGACAGTTAATGTTAGTTGTTTTTCATTTTTTCCCTACCAGTACTTAGTACGTGAATGTTATACCGACGTAATCACCACACTTACCCTACACCTTTTAAATGATTTCTAGGAGAATGAGGGCTTACGTGGGCTAAATAAAATAGAAACAGAATTAGTTGTGGAGATAATCGGGAAAGTAGCTAAAATCCTGACCTAGAGAGTTTAGAATAACAGGCTAAGATTGTTAATAACAAGCAATCTCATAACCGAGCAGTAATTCAATATTACTAACAGCCGAGGAATCCGTTATTGAAAAGTGCTAGGGATGAATAACTCAATCAGAGACTTCACGTAATGAAGGGTTGTCCGAGAAAAAAAAAACATTCCACTGTCCAATTTTTGTTCATTACTGGTATTTACAAGTTCTGGGAAATAGCTTGGCTGTCTTTTCCTTAAAGTTGATTGCCACACTCTTCCTTTTAGTTTGTTATTTACGTTGACAAATTGATGACGCAGAATGAGACATGTTCCGCATCGATGTATTTTTGCACGTGAACAATATCCAGAATTCCTTTGTTTTACAGGTTTAGAGTTTCTAGCATGACTTGTTCACATGACTTGATGTTAGTCTCCTTAGTCCTTTAGTTCATTCCTTTCTTTGGTAAAGGCTATCTTCTTGAGTGCTTGATTCATGGAATTTGAGCTATCGTGCAATGGACTATTGTGCTAATGAGCTATTGTGCAATAGTTAACGATAAACACTCCGTCATTGAAATATTTCATAAAATAATGTCATTATTTCTTACCACTTCATCAGAGTGATATAAGTGGGCGAATGGGCAAGGTGCTACAAAGTTAAACTCTTGATAACGTCCTGGCTGTCGGAGCAAAACGTCCGACTTGTTCGGAGATTCGGGCATGGAGTCGACGAGTTTTCCAGAAGTACTATGCTCTGCAGCATTAAATGTCTATTTGCAGAAAATAGGCGATCTCACGGTAACGCAGCAATTTGGGAATGCAATCCCTGAGTGCAAGCTTTTACGTAATCCTCGTGAGTTTACCTAATCGTTCAAAGTAAGTGTCTACATTGTTACGCAATGAAAGGGGAGGGGCAGCGCAAGATTTTAAATTTGGAAGTTGGGCTCATGTCTGTAAACAATGTACTCATGTGAACGAGATAGAAAAAAAAACGATGTTTGTTAGAGAAGGTTTTTCTTGACATAGACGGCGAAATAATCTATCAAGAATCAATCAAAAGGAAAACAAATTTGAAGTGACAATCATGAAGAGTTACGCAACATTGATAACTCGATAAAGAATTTAAACTATTGATATTTATAAACAGACCAGTCAGGAATGATTTCAAATAAACTGAGATGCTGAGAACCTTAAAGCGTTCTATGTTAAAATTTGAGGAGCTTTAGGATGACTTTTAGCTTTTTGGAAAAAGAAATATTAGGGGGTTGCCAGTTTAGATACCTGTACACCTGAAAGAGACGAATATAAACATGAGGAGAATTGGAGATTGCAAAGTAGTTATTAACAAATCGGCGAAAATAATGCGGCTTAATCAAAGTTGGGCTACTCGCTAACCCAGCACCCTTGAAGTTATGAAATAACTAAAAAGAATTTGGCAAATAAAGGATTTGTATTCGAATCCATAGCAACGCAATAACATGTTTATTAAGACAACCATTAAGCACGAAATGTTCACTCAACAGAAATATTTGAAAATAATCGAATTCCGTTTCAGGGTAAGCTTCTGAATACGCTAAATAACAGAAGAGGTATCGAATTAAATTTCAGGCTTAGGTTTATTTGATTTTTGTCATCACCTTAGTTGATTAGTACGATGTCACTTCATTAATCGACTCCGGTTTCGTAATTAAAACTCTTTTGTGATCTTTTTATTTTTTGACGTTGAAAGTCTTAAAGGGTGATTTGGTGACTTGGTGTGAGGATTTGGAAAGTTATTTTAACTTGAAAATGGAATGCCGTTTTAGGGTAGCCGTGACAAATCCTGTGTCTGCGGAAATGTTTTCCTGTTCAGCAGTGGATGAAAAAAGTTCCATTTGGAGAATCGCAGTAATTGAGTTTATTAATACGGAAAACAAAATTTTGTCTTCTGACTCGAATATTCGCACTTTCTGAAGTGTGCACGGCTTCCATTCGAGTAGCAAAAAGTTACATCATCTTAGTTACCAGATAAAGAATTTGAGGAATTGGCTAACGGACCAATGCCAGTGAAAATATTGTCTCTTTAACTATTGACTGTTGTCAGTTAACTAATTCGTGAGATCTTAAAATCGTGGGAGTGAATATGGATGATCAACTTAATTTTCATAAACACATTACTACCGTGTGAAGAAAGAGTAGTCAAAAAGTAGGTGTCATCGAGTGCTATTACAATTGCGTAAATTTCTTTCGACTTCCGCAAAGTTCCAACTGTGCAAGTCTGCAATTCTACTCCATCTTATATATTGCCGCTTGGTGTGGCATTTCTATCGGGCATCAGATAAAAGAAAATTAGAGCGAATTCAGGAAAGGGCATTATGATCAGTATTCAATTCCAATTCATTCAAGTACCAGGAACTTCTTCAAAAAGCAAACCTATCAGGTTTGTACAATAGGCGGTTGCAGGATATGGCGGTGTTGATGTACAAAGAGTAAAGAATAATTGAAGTCCTTCGCACTCAACGCAACTCTTTAGTCTACAAAATAAGCATTATGAGCAGTGAAAGAATGATTTTACCGTACCAAGACATGATACGGTAAAATACGGCAAACACTTTCAGCCTGTACGATATTACGGACTTTATGTACTCGTATGCCTTCGCTGACTCCGACACAGGAATTGGCATTAGGTGGCGTTTCGATGGCTACACCTTCAACCTCAGGAGGCTACAAGCAAAAACTAAAGTTCAGTCCGGTACCGTCAACGAACTCTTGTTTGCGGACGACTGTGCTCTCAACACTATATCTGAAGCCAGCATGCAACATACTGTTGATAAATTCTCCACCGCCTGCAACAACTTTGGCCTGATAATCAGTACAAAAAAGACGGAGGTGATGCACCAGCCAGCCCCTGGGAAACCATACGTTGAGCCCAACATCATTGTCAACGATCAGCGTCTGACTGTGGTGGACAAATTCACCTACCTGGGAAGCACACTGTCCAGGAATGTGGTCATTGATGATGAGATGAACGCCAGACTAGCCAAGGCAAGCGCTGCCTTTGGCAGACTATACAACAATGTATGGAACAGAAGAGGCATCGCGATCGAGACCAAGATCCTTGTGTATCGTGCAGTGGTCCTCACCACATTGCTGTATGGTTGTGAGACCTTGACAGTTTACCAACGCTACGCCAGAAAGCTCAAATATTTCCACACAAGCAGTCTCAGAAAACTACTTGGCATAAGGTGGCAAGACAAGATCCCTGACACTGAGGTCCTCACCCCCGCAGGCCTGCCCAGTATCTTCACCATGCTCAAGCAGTCACAGCTACGCTGGGCAGGGCATGTGGCTCGAATGTCGGATGACAGACTCTCCAAGCAACTTCTTTTTGGTGAGCTGGCACAGGGCAAACGTTCGCTGGGAGCACCGAAAAAACGCTTCAAAGACAATCTGAAATCTTCCTTGAAAGCATTCGACATCAACCCTGACACGTGGGTGATGGAAGCAACTGACAGATGTGGATGGCGGGCTTCTGTCCACAGCGGCGCACAGGCTTACGAAGATCACAGAATCTCCACAGCTGAGAAACGCAGGCAGGCCAGGAAGGACAGAGCCAGCAACCCTCCTGTACCTGCCACTATTCCATGTCCACACTGCCAACAGTTCTTCAAAGCCCAGATCGGCCTGCGGAGTCACCTCCGCACCCACACAACCCCCCCGTCCTAACCCAAACCGGGATGTCTTGATGGTCATCGTCGAATCGACGGACGAACGAACATGGTCGAAATTGGATAGAGAAGACGGAGAAAAACCAAGTATTGAGTCTTTCAAAAGAAACATTAGAAATAAATATTTTGAAAACTTGCTGGTAAAAAGGTAATTGTACAGACTGTGTTTGGTGCACTTCTAAGTATTTTAAAATTTTATTTATTAATAGAATAATTACTATATTTTAATGATTTTTTAACATTTAAGAAAATTTAGGTAGTATTATTTAAACGAATTCTATTATATTTCTTCAGATAGTTTCCTCAATTAGCTCAAAATAGCTACATACATTGACATGAATAAAGTTTTCAATTAATCAACCAATCAATTGAAATAAAGAATTTTCTAATGTTCTTCAGGTTTACTTGACTGTTCTTTGTCAGAAACGACCACCAGCTTTGCAATGTCTTAAACAAAATCGGGCATTCATCTTTTCCTTGATATGTATGTGGAACTTTTGACGACTTGCAAAAGTCACTTAAAATGAATGTATATTAACTTGAAAATATACAAACATAGTAAACTACATTGAACACAGATATTATCCCCTCGCCCACCGTGAGAAACGGGTTACTAAGGCCGAATGTCAGAGCGAGAGAGGCCATTAATTTCGACATGCTCTGGGTCCATTTACCCGTCTGATAACTAGGGGGAACAACTACTCGCTTTGCGTTCGTATGAATATGTAACTCTTCGCTGGATCAACCTAAGAGAATTTGGAGTCCTGGTAACAGGACTGGGGATCGGAATGTCATTCGATGATGTTCTATTTCAAATATTTATTTAAGTAAATTATTGTTAGAGCGAAATCATTTTCAACGAATATTTCTTCGAAGGGATTTTTTTCGCAAGCTGCATGAAAACTGAACTTTTACAAAAAGTAATTTTTATCACTATGGAAAGCAGCAAAACAACGTGCAGAAAAAGAAAAGTAAACCAGAAGATCAAAACTAAACTGATCAAGAAAAGGCTAAAAGATTAGAGAAAGAGAGAACAACGGCGACAAAACTTGGTGAGCGAGACACACGGTAGGACGAGAAGTAAGATTCACAAATGGAGAAGAGATTCTTTCAAGAAACATTCAGAGGACCGTAAAGTTAAGAAAATATCGTATCAGAGAGACATAAAAGAATGAGAATGTTAACAGAGCTAAACGAAACAGAGCCAGAAGCGAGGTTTCAATGCAAGCTATATAGGTCAAAAAGCAGGATAGGAATTTAAACACCACTACAGAGAGCTCATAGACCAGCAGTGACAAAAACAACCCATCGGAGTGGCAAATACTTCAGTATCATCCTCAGGGTAACATGAAGAAAGAATTTTCATGAATTAACCTACACTACTAAAGCCAACTAGAAATAGAATCAAAACATACCCTCACGGATAAGCGTTAAGGTGCCGCAGAAATCTCTCGTACTCTTAAAACTGAATAAACGAGCCAACCGTTCCTAGTTGACTCAATAGCTCAATTGGTAGAGTAGTGGGTTTGTAAAACCGAAAATACGACCGCGAATTCTGCTCAAGTCAACGTTTCCAATTGACTTTAGCAGCAGTGGTATGCTGCCTTGTTTTTGTCAGGAGTGGCCAATATTGACTTTGGCGCTACATCGCTTTTCAAATTCGTGGCATGGGCAGACGCAAATGTCTGTAGAGGTTCTAGCGATTGGAAAGATGCCCCTCAATCATTTCCAAGTCAATTCTCCATAGTTGTTATTTACTGCTATATTGAAGCTTAGATGATACTAAAGTGTTCTAGAGTAATGGCAACATTGTGTAAAGATCTAGTAGAACTATATAACATAATTATGTATCATATTTATAACCCCTAGGAGGTCCTGAGGCATGCTTCCCAGGGAAGTTTTTAAAATAAAAGGTCTCCGAAGAGACATTTCCTGCATTCTAAGAATACTTTGATCCCTGAATGTTCATCGCAAATTGTCCAATCTCATCACCATTTTTACTTTTTTCCTTTTGGTCAGTTGTCTTGACCGGAAGTTCTTTCTTGTTTGAAATTTATGAAAACATTGGCAATACATTCCAAAGATCCCGAAGTTTTTTTTTTTATGAGATTCGGTTTGAGGTTTTGGACAGTTTACTATTCACGATTCCTGTTTACAAACTCAATTAGTTTTTGCATTAGGATGATTTGCGACTTTCGTTATTTAGGTTCAGGTTAATAATAAATATTCGCATTTTAAAAAATGGCGTCAGCATTGACATGTACGTGTCCTTTTGGTAGTGTGGACGATTTATGAATCTTTTTGGTAAATTTTTCTTATACTTCTGTGTAGATATAGAGTGTTTTCCTGTCTTTACATTTAAAGATGTTGGTTATAGTTACTTATAAAACAAGAAGTTTGAGAATCATTCGCTCAAAAGTGTCAGCAGAAAGTAAATGAATTTCTAGTTTTATTGCCCAGTCCCAAAACTTTGCGAAATGTCAAAGTCTATTTTGTTTTTCAAGTGCCCGCTTCGCCTTGCAAAACGTAGTTTTGAAGAATATTATACTACATTTGATTGGTGGTTCAAATTAACAAGAGAAAGCAATATCGGTCAGTGGTCGTTACTATGAACACAACGACCAATAAATGAAGCCATCGTTTTGGGGACATTTTTGGGTCCTCCAGCAGTGTAGTTATTTATGTCAGTGCATCTAGGCAGTCGATGATGAAACATACAAGAAACACACAGGCAAAGAAACACAAGAAATTTGAAAGAGGTCACAGTAATTAAGTTATACTTAATATAAGACGTATGTGTCTTGTTGCAGTACATACTATAAATCGTTTGCACTTGTATTTTTAAGGCTAATAAAAGATATCTGGGTTCATTTCCTCTTTTTTTTTTTAGTTATTTATCGCTAAATATGCCTGACCCTAATCCTAACCCTAAAACAAATTTACTTTGTTACATAGCTTATCCCTTTTTTGTTCTACTCTTTTAACCCTTTGCTGTCCGAGACGTCTCCCCTCGACGAGTAAAGTTATCTGACGTACGTTAACCAGAGTAAAATTGAAAAGTCGGATACGGACCGAAAAGGGTTGCACCAGCTTTTAAAATTCTCACTCCTGATACCCTGCAACAGTACCAAACGCTACAAACAATTAAACGGAACATTAATGCCGAATGGGTCTTGAGCATCCATATTAAAAATATTTCAACTCGAAAAGCTAAGTAAAAAAAAAAGTGATCCAAAACTTGGCCGAGCCAGTACATACACCGTGAGGAAACTAAAAGCTTAACGCTTTCCAACGAGTAAGCTCGCCTGGCGTTTGCTACATTAAAATTCGAAGTGTTTAGTTTCCTGCGATCTGGAAAGTGTTTATTCAATGATCTATAAAATTTACAATTATACTCTTCAAACACTTTCAAATTTTTTGGTAAGCAAACTCAAAATATTGCAGACAATGGCGATACCAGACCATCTTAGTTTCAGTGGTGCAGATGAATGGCCGCTGAAGTTCTATGTTAAATTTAGGGCGAACAATAAAAACTATTAGGAAATAATATTCAGCTTCCATGGCTCCTGTACACGTAAACTATTATAACAATGTAAAAATAACGCTTATATTAAGGAGTTCGTTATGCAATAAGATTGCCTTCAATCAAAGAAAAATTTTGTAAATTATATTTTAGCACCTCAGAACTATGACGTCATAACTAGGTCAATTTTTTTCTCGCAATAGTAATACATAAAGTGATTGTTAAAAATGGACAATGATTATTCAATGAAAATTTGATCGTCTTATGTTAAATAGTTCCTGATTACTGAAATATCGATAACCGACAATTTCCACCCATTTAGTAAAGACACCTCTAAAAGAGTCCAGAGTGAATAGTGTTGATATAATCTTCCACGTTTTTCGGCTTTTCCAGCTTTTGAGAACAACAGGATTTTCCTTGCTAAAGAAACACTTAAAATACCTACATTTGCTTTAGCAATCACGAATTTGTCAATTTCAATAGTTCTTCTCCGCAGGCAATTGACTAGACTTCATTCCATTTCCGTTACTTTCTTCAACTGATGTAGTTTCCAATAATGTCCATTCGATTCAGGATGGCAAATGCCTGTATTGCAGTATCAGTTTCTTCTATTCACTAAAACCATGTTATTTTGAATCAAATGTACGGGTAAACACTTTTGTTCAACAGTATGCGACTATGATAACAATCAACTTCAGTTGTCAGTTTTTTATCCAATCTGATTTACAGAGGTTATCATTATAAATTAGGAAATTATATTGATTGAGGAAACTTTAATGAATCAAAATCTCATATTTTTAAGACTCAGCTTAGAACAGTTGCGAGAAATGCTACTCTGTGGCCTTCGGCTGGGAATCGAACCCGCGATGCTCTGAATGTAGTGGAGCGACCTGTCAACTGAACAATATATTGAAAACAAAGTTCAATAACATCATTTCCCAACAGTGTAACATATGGCATATCTTATATTCAAATGAATAGCATATGAAACGCCTACACCAAGTGTTTCCAACACGTTAAAAATAAACTTTGCATCTCTTTCATACCAGGTGTTTTCAAAACTCCACGACAAGAGGATGCACGAAAGAGCAATGGGAAAAAACAAAACAGCGCAAGAATCATAAGGGAAGAAAACATTATGCATGAAAGTGCTAACGTCAACTCTGATAACCTACTCAAACGATGTTCAACAAGATTATGTGAGATACATGTACAGACAATAACGTTAAAATATTGACGGATAGGTCGAATCACCGATAGGAAACAAAGTCAATAAAGCACAACCAGGAGAGTAATGGCCAAGACGACTGATATTTAAGCTTGTACTTAACTTTATTATAACTTGTCCACTCGTTATTTACAATAAATAAGGTAAAAATATAAGAACATGTGGATGACAGTTGGGGAAAACTTAATTCCCATCTAAAAACTACTGTTCAAAGATCGGAAAACGTTACTTATGTTTTAAAAGGATGATAAATATATTTTAAAAAGAAGACGGAATAATTAAAGACACTTTAAGATCACCTTAAATAAGTCGTCTGTTCATTCAATAAAGAAAAAATTTATATCGCAATTATTTACAGTAATTAGAGGATATTAATTAACATTTTTCTTTCAAGAAGACTGCAAAGCTGCTTTTTTGATATTATTCATAATATTCAACACATTCATAACATTCAAAACATTTATTACGCAATAAATATTAACATATTTTCTTCTCAAGCTGCCTGCAAAGCTCCTTTCTTGGAAGAACCATGCTTACAGACTTCTTTTCCCCTGATCATAACCTCATGCAGGGCATATAGTTCTACAAGGGAGTATCCTATCAGGACAAGAGGCGTCAAGATCCAGTGAAGTGCGTTCCTGATGAAACTTATGTGTTCCTTGATGTCCATGAGGCGAGGTCCAGCAACGTCGAGAAAGAACATGACTAGGAAGCAAAGCTGTTGTAAACCAGCAAGGCCATACATGGTGTATGCGATGTAGTTGGGCACATCTTCTATCAGGAGAGACATTGAGATTGCTGCAGAGACACCAAACAGTCCTCCTGAGCATAAAAGGATACCGTAGTACGTCAAGAAGCACAACCCCCAAGAGAAAGCAGGGAAGAATGGCATTCTACCAGCCTTGATAACGTAATAATGGAATACTTCGCCGGCTCCAATAGTCCAACGACGTGCTTGCCGAGCCCACTCTGATAATTCTATTTCAATGGTTTCTCCAGAAGTAGGACCACTGATTACTGGAACAGGAACGAGAGGGATACGAAGTCGTTTCCCAGTAACACCCATCCATCTTATTAAACAGATGATATCGTCCATTTGATATGCCGGATGTACATAGTTACCCTGCATGCAGAGTTTGAGTGAAAAGGAAAAAATACTCATGGTATTAATATTGAATGGGATCAATGCTCCCATCATTAACGTGCTTCTCAGAATACCAGTAACTCGAGTGACAAAGGAAGCTCCGTCCAATCCCCAATTGTACAAAAGAGGAGCTTGAAAGACAACATTATGGGGGGTCTTTTCGCTTAGGTATCTAGATGTCAAGGTTTCAATGTACTTAGGGTGGAATTTTGAATCCGCATCGCAAGTGGTGACAATGATTTTAGTTGGGTCGAAAAAATCTCCCAAATCCTTTTTGAGAATTCTTGAAGCTTCTCTAAGACCATGATTACAATTTGAGCATTTGCCAGGGATTTCATTTTCGAGACCAAAAGGGTGGATAGTAAAAAGTAGTTTTTCGAATGAATCACTGAAGATCTTTCGGAGCTCTTCAATCTTGGTCTGGACATCTGGAGTTTTCTGTTCAAATGAAATTACCATGGTGATTCTTGCAGCCTCAGTCTGGTCAGCCAATGACTGGACACTTCTTGCGATCAGTGATACTGGTTCTTTATAACAGCTGATGGCCACCAGATGACGAATATCTGTGTACGCCGGGTAGTCAGCCTTGAAATCGTAATTTCTGCTCCTGAAAAGGGAAAAATAAGTAGACAATTTTGAATAATCTGGAATAGGACATAGAATCTTGACTTGAAACACACGCTTCTTTTATTATTTGTTAATTAGTCGACATTCACATGTTCAGTACAAATGTAATTTTGAAGCATGATTTAAACTTAGTCACTTAATTTCCCACTGAGAAAGTGATGGATTACTCCTAATGTTTTGTTTCTTGGTAAAATGTACGAGAATGTCACGGCCTGTTTTCACATATCAAGTAGTTTTTAATGTCAGCTTGTTCTATACAAGTTGGCGTCATTCTTCAAATAGCAGATTTGTAGGGTGTCACCACTAGCAAAAATGATCCCTTCATTTTGGCGATCAATTTTCTTACGTGCAAGGCAAGAATAGAAAGGATTTTGATTTGCCTCAAAAAGTATAATAGGAGCTCATTCACTAATCCAATGTGTTCAGCTCGACATTCCAGCTTTTATTCAATTTGTTAAACTCGGTAAGGATTCCTTAATTACTAAACTCAGTTGCTGGAGTAAGATTATTACATGAAATATACTTTACCTATAAAGAGTGATCATAGTCCTGGTGGCGAGCCCAACAATAACAACCCACATTAATACAAATACGGTTTGGAGACTTGGAATCAGGTAGAGAGCTACGTCGTTATCAATGTAAGGCATCCACAATGGTAAAGGGACAATAAGCCATACCAGTACATTAAAAAGTAGGTTCCAGCGGAATCTTTGTGTGCCTGTTTTCATTGGCTTGTGCTCCACCACCGACAAAAACTGACAATTTTCTTCTTTCTGACCCAATTGTGCGACCTTACCAGCAAATCCAGTATCAACCACTACTGATGACAACTTGTCATCACTATAAGTCATTGGTGAAGTACTTGTCGTTACACCCCCAAGGATGTCGACAGCGCTAGTAATTCCTTGGCTAGACTCCCTCTCGAGCTGATTTTGGCAAGGATGTTCTGATTCTTGGCCAAAGTTGCAATCATGACTATTCAATTTGGATTCGCGACCTGATGCAAGAGTACTTATTTCATTTTTATCTGAAGAATGTAAATAACACCTGTATAAGTATTAAAATTTGTGGAATACACAACCTGTAGACATTCTATTCAGATTAAACGTTAACCATTTTACGTTTTCGCAAGGTTTTTACTCAACCATATGGAAGTGGAGAGGGTTTGTCATTTCTTAAATGATTCGTGTTCTCAGAGACTTATAATATGAGTGAAAATTTGCGCACCACAGATTTAGGCTTGAATACTAGCTTCTGGGAATTACCATTACAGTCCAAAACTGTAAGGAAGCCAGTGGCAAATCAAATCAGATCAAATCAAAGTTGCCCAAAGTTTTGTACGTAGATTTTCAAAACCAGTATGTCACAAATTACTGCCCAGAGACTTTAAAATTTCAACTGTAAATTTTTAGTGAAAACATTCCCTTTGACAGATTGTGAGCTTCTCTCAAGACATATTCTTTAAGTTAACGTAGGTATACTTAGTTCTCACTGAAGCAAACCATTCCACTTCTTTAATGGAAGCGGATTTATTTGAACGAAATTTCTAAAATCTGAAATAATTTCATAGAAAACTAAGGAATACCCCCGGATGGAAGAAAGACTCGCGATCTACGATTTTCGGTTCTCAGTAGGACTATTATGTCCCTGTCGAAACATGTGAAATGTGGTTTTTGCTGTAATTGGATTGCAATCGCAAAGACAGGAGCTTACTAACCAGGTGACGTGTCCTTCAATGTCTTGGAGGTATTCATACATGGCTCACAGGTTCCTTCACCGGTTGATGATGGTTGGTTTAAACATTCAGGCTCTTCTAATAACTTCAAGCCATTTGTTTCTTTTAGGTCTTCCTTTCTAAACTCGTCTCCAGACCTGTTCCTCTTCAATTCATCAGGTGAACGAGGTTTTAAATCGGAAGAACAGTCGGCAAAATCTTCATCACCAAGCCCTCTGAGTGCAAGGGGAACGTTTCTCGCACCGTCTCCATCAGTATGATTGTCACTTGGCTCTGTCCCTTAAGAATTAATCATAATTGTCAGGTTCAATTATTAGGTAACTTTCAGAACGTGTAATATATATATATATATATATATATATATATATATATATATTTATATATATATTACAAGTAATATATATTGTATTATATTATATTATATCATATCATATTATATCATATCATATATTATATTATATTATATTATATTATATTATATTATATTATAAATATATAAGTATATATTATAAGTTCATGACTTAAACACGGAGAGATGGCATATGAAGAGGCTGAGTTTCTCAGCCTGTCAATTATGATTAAGGAAAGGTCGCATGTTATTGGTCAATCGAGTTCAGACTAATTTCCGGTGGACGAATATTACGTTCAATTGAGGAGAATATAGGAGATGAATTTGTTTCCTACGACGTTGCTGCCTGGATAGTATTTTGCGCCTGTTGGCCATTTCAACTGTTTTGACTGAGCCAACAATCCAAGAGCAATTCCATCACTTCAACATTTCCTGCCGGTTTTCCGTTGGACAGTAACTGATTCCTCACGGTGCTGATCTTTTTACGTACTTCTACCAAGCGCCCTTCCTCATCGCGTTTCTTTTCCATTTTGAAGCCGTAGTCGGCCTTGCTCTTTTTAACTGCACTTTTATTCTTCTGGTAGTAGACTTTATTGCGATCATACTTGCTAAGCCCCGCAGAACGCGGAGTTGTGCTTTGCGCCGAGGTGGAAGTCCGAGCTGTTGGATGAGAGCAACCGAGCATATTTGCCACAAATGAATTTGAAAGTGGGGCCAGTTTTTGTTTATATTTATAATATTACAAGTTTCAAGTATGCGCCAGAAAGAATACAGATGGCTATGACGCATCGTGGACGGAATAAAATGTGAATCGTGCCCAAACACTACGCGGGTAGGATGACTATAAGTGAATGAAGATGCGCAGGACGTCTCGAATGACTATAATACGACGTATAACAACCAGAAAAAGCAGTAAATGTGGCATGTTCAGCCATTTATTGCTTTATATATTGTTTAGCTGTGTTTTATAAACACATTTTAAAAGTATTTCCGTAAGCTTTAGGCTCTAGGACACGCTTGTGGAACTCTACGCTGTTCAGTTCAGACACGCTTCAAAGTGTCCGCCATTTGGAAACATGCAACCGCCATACGAAGCCAGAAATGTGGGAGGAGCTTACCCTTTTATAGCGTCGCTCCGTATTTAAGGATCTAAGCACTCGCGTGAGCATGTCAACAGAATTTATATCCATTCGTTGACCAATCAGGAACCGATATCAAATACAACACACAGGCTCACCTCATGTAATATTTTATTTCAGGTTTCTTTGTTATTGAACAAGAAGATTTTGATCCCAGTAACACACAAATAAAGAGTGCTTTGAACATTTTAATGTTTAATTTGAGGACGCTGCATAAAAACAACCACTGCAAAAATATTCAGTTTCAAAAATGTTAATACATATTAACATGCACGAAATGTCCCAACTAGTTCATTTTCAGATAATCAAGATATCATTTGACTTAAAAATGCCATTGCAATAACGTCATTACAGAACAACTTGCTATGATGGCAACATTACTTACCTGATGTAGGAAATGCAAGTCCTTTAGTCATTTTCTTCACCTGTTGCTTATAAGACTTCGAGGGATAAATAAAACTTGCTTAGATTCTAATGAAATAAATAAAATAAAGTCCACGTGTACCTACTCTTAAATTTTTCCCTATTGTAGAAGATAAAGGATTCAATAACACTCGGACTTGAGTTACTTTCCTTTCGTTTTAGAAACGAAGCGGCTGTGCAGCCGCCAAGTCAACGTAGTTTTAGCCGAAAGTTAACATTACGGCTAAAAATTAGTTAGTTATTTACTTATTTATTTATTTACTCACTCACTCACACACACTCACTCATTCATTCATTCATTCATTCATTTATTTATTTATCTATTTATTTATTTATCTGTTTATTTATTTATTTATTTATCTATTTATTTATTAATTTTTTTGTCTGTTGATTTTGGCGGCCTTATAGTAGCATAACATAGATTGATAAAGCTACGAAAGCGAAAGCAATTTGGATGCATTAGAGAAATAGAGGTCTAGATCCAAATACGGGCAAAATTGACTTTTGGCTTTTGGTTGAAAATGTCTTAGTAAAATAACGGTTAGAACCCAGCTCAAAAATTTTTAAAAAGAAAACTATATCAACAAGAGATAATTTTTAAAACATCATAATATATTTATATAAAATATATAATATATAACTTATAATACGTAATATGCAATATATAACATATAACATATTAATATATATTCAGCCTAACCCTAGCAGCAAGATGTTAAAATTTGTTCTAAAGAGAAATACTAATTAGGTTAATGCAGATAACCTGTATAATACGAGTTTGTTTGCATTTTCTAAGTTAAAAGTATTCAGTAATCAAAATAGTGCACATGACAATTTGAATACTTATAAATGAATTGAAAGTATCATCCTCGTCGACTCTTCACTGGACAGTGGTTAACAATCAAGATTAACACGTGTTAACACGTCGCATGCAAAACTATTACATAAAACCTATTATGCAATATTATAAAATTCAGTCACCACTGGATTAAAATAGTAATCTCATCGACATCTTATCGGATTAAAGCATTAGTTAGCTTTTGTTTGAGTTTTGCTCTTTAGATTAAACGGATTGGATTTAACTGGAATGGTTCGAGTAATTCATAGAATGGATGGTATTAAGACAAGACGTTGACTGCGTCTCTAAAACGTTCAGTCGAGTGTATCTTTTTCTTTCCTGCGGCCCCTCTAATACACCCTGTTGGCCAGGTAGTGTGATATCCATGCAAAGAGTTGTTTTCTTAATTGTTTGTAGTGCGCTGTGACATCTTTTTTTGACCACCTTTTGTCGGGAGGTGAACTTGGGTAGACCCAAGTACTATTTCAAATTCTGTTTTCAAACAGTGTAAACAAAGAAAGAAAGAAAAATCTGATGATGCTCTTTTATTTTCCGAATCTCACTCTAACAACTATGTGCTTCTAGGACAGTATTTCCTGTCTATATTTCTGCCTCCAGGAACCGTCATATAGAACTTGTTACATTTGACTAAATAACATTTTCTTCCGCTCACAAGCTTAATTGACAAATCGAACAAAATCTACGAGTATGTATTCCGTCCACAAAGAAAGACTCAAAAGACGCCCCCATAAATGTAACAAAATCTTATTTCAGAAAGGTCGAACAATATGTCCAATTTTTGAAGTAAACTTACACTTTACAGAAGTAACTACAAATTTTGCCGCCTTAAACCAAGTGCACGATATAAGAACGTTTGGACACAATGAGAAAGTTTATATGAGAATATCATGAAAAGGCTAGAATTTTGGCAGCTTTTGGAACAAAATATACTATCCTTGTTACTTGTGGTGAATGTCGCTGCTCCTGACAGTGATGAATGAATGAAGCCGTCTGAAGTGCAGAGGGCAATTTATAGAGGGCAAAAGGTAGAGCCACTTCTGCGTCACAAGTAGATTAATCCCAAGGAAAGTGAGTAAAAAGCCCTTCGAGTAGATGAATACTTAGGGGAGTTACCAATTACAATTGTTTACTGATGTAGTATATTATTCCTCAGTTCATTTTAAAATGAGATTTCTTAAGTTTTTTGTTCAATGATTAATCGAATGTTTGATTAAGTGAACTTAAGCAAGCTGCCTTGTAGGTATTCTTTGCTTGCGCAAATCGATTGTTTGAGGGAATACCCATCAAACATCTATAGATGTCTATTAGAAACAAGCCAACTGCATCAACAAACATACTGTTTTCTTTGTAACTCATTTTTAACGCGTACCCTACGAAAATAAGGATTCAGGGTCGTATGATTACCGATATTATACACAATGCTGCGTTCAATGTGTCATCACTTGTCCTAGCCTAAAGTCCGCGAGACAAGGTCACGTGATGGTCAGGCATTCAAAATAGTTTAGTACTGTATATTATTGAAATTCTACATTGTTTCTGGATCCTCCATTGGTTGCAACATCAGATATTTGGTTATCTTTGAGGAAGGCTAAACGACATTTTCTTCCACTATATATCTGGTTTGAAGAAGTGCTATTACTCAAACATGATTCAAGAGGTCTCCGGTCAAGATCAACAGGGAACTTAACATGAAGCCAGTTTCGTACATTTCATAAAAATTAATTAGAATTTGTTTTTACTTTTAGTAAAATGTTTCAATTTTAAGCAAAAGAGTGAATGAGACGAAGTGAATACTCAATTATAAATATTCGAACGCATCGATCACTTAGAGTCATCATTGGCTGAAAATCAAAGTTAGCACGTGCTTACACATTGATTATCACGTGCACATATAATTTTCAAGGTAAAATAATTGAAATAATTAAAGTTGAATAAAAAACTAAATGTTCTGGTATATTCATTAATTTTCATTTAAACTAGAAAATTCGTGTCTCTCGTGCAACAAACAAAGCCTGTAGCTTTGTTAATCTAGTCTGTTATTTTACCGAAAGTGTTTCTATCGCACATAAAAAATATCTGAAGCACCTCTTTCAGGATTTATGCAGAAATAACTAAACAAATGCACCTTCATGGCAATCGATTCAGATTTACCATGAATTAATTGTAATGAAACAAAAAGTGTGTAATAAATAAGTAAATTAGACCAGGGGTAATTTAACAATGACTAAAAATTACTCACCTGAGTAAAATTACTTTAAAAATCTCGAACAAATCTTTGACTGGACCTTTTTCTAACGATCTTGTCGATTCAACAACTGACAACGAGGGCTGTATTGTTTTTACTTGTCTTCAGGGACCGTCAGTTACAACCTTGCGTACAACTTAAACCTAATAACCTAAGAGCAATCTGATAACCTGATAACCTAAGAGCAATCTAACAATTAGTTAACAAGCGCACATTTATATCCTTGTTTTACAATGAACAAATATCAAAATCCTTAACAACGGAAAAACGTCCCATTTGCGTAAGGTTGACGCAAACAGGCCGGTCATCGACACGTCCGATTGAAGGTCACGCTATGTGGGTGTTTGATTGTAGACAGTTTAAACAGGCTGTCTAGCAATAGACAGTATACGGGAATTCCACGAAAGTATTACGAGAAATAGAGTTAACAAAGCTCGGTAACACAAATTTCTGACCATGTTTCTTTCCCGTAAAATTCTAACTTGTTTACTTCTAAGGCTTAGGAATGAATTAGTTTCACTTCGCTGCCTGGATGTAGATTGTACAAGCAGTTTCCTGTGGAGCAGCCATTGTTGCGTAACATGCTGATTCCCTCATTTAATTAGAATCGATGTAATTGAAGAATCAGGCGGAAAACGTATTCGAATGATGAAAATCAATGCCCAGCAAAAAGTTCTTAAGACAGGCATATTTGTGTCAAAAGGTTTATTAAGATTAAGAAACGAAACGTTAGATCTTAATAAACCTTTTGACACAAATATGCCTGTCTTAAGAATTTTTTGCTGGGCCTTGATTTTCATCATTCGAACTCATTTAATTACGTGAAATTAGAGTAGGAAACCTGATTTGACGTCTGATAATATTGCAATATCATGTTCACGGCTAAGGTAAAATTGCACAAGGATGATGTGCAAATAAATTTTATAAAACAAAAAGCTCACTTTTCGAACAAAAGACCTTGATGAAAATGAAATTTAAGGTAATGTAAAACTAAGACTGGCAAATCCATTACAGGTTGGCATAGAATAATATTAAAGTAATCAGTGCATGAAGACTGAATCGACCAAAGTATTAACGAGAGCCAGAAGTTGGAAGATCGTCAATCACCAAACATAAGGGTGTAGTAGCTGGCTGTCAGAGGTTGATTAAGAACAGATATACGCATGAGATGGCTATTGGTGAGAGGTGGAAAAGCGCGGAATAACGTAAGACAAATGTAACTGACAACTAGCAAAGGTAACTGATTTTTTTCCTACCTATTTTGCTTAACATTAATGTTTAATGAAACACCTTTGATTTAAATTCCTTGCCCTGTCTGTAAATTGATCAATGATTATGATAAAAGTTTCAACCGAAATCCAAAATTTCTGTTTATTAGCAAGTGATTTCTTTGTTTGATCTGAAGTTTCACTTCTATGAGGAGTTTCTGCTTGAAATGTTAGTTTGTTGGTTTATAAATTTCGACTTTTCGATCTCTATAAGTGCTTGTGTGTGTATGTGTGTGTATATGTGTGTGTATGTTTAATACAGCTGAAATACTATCGCATTTTGTTTGTTTGTCCATAGACGGTTCAGTTGTCAAAGCGTGTTACAGTCGATCACTCAAACTTTTTGAAATTTTATTGGTCTTTCCCCTCACCCTTCACGTGGACGGATGGTGATCGGCGATGTAATCTATGTTGCTTATTATGCCTCGTCATTAAAAAGAGAATTTAGACTGAAAGCTCTAGTAGACTTTCACATGACAAAGCCATGGTCCCCTTCCACTGGTCACAATCTGTCCACGTGTGTAATAAAAGGAAACAACGTGCAAAGCTCAAACAGTTTGAGTATTGGGCTATAACTTCCTGTGCGGAACCGTTTACGGAGAAAAAACGGAAATGCGTTCGTATTTCATTTTTATGTAACCAAAAATTTCGAGAATCTATGAGTCCATGTAAAAGAAGGATCTGGTGAGCGAGAAATGAATGAAAACAGGGGTGTAGTGGAGGGGGGACTCAGGGGGGGGCTGAGTCCCCCTTATGAAAATTCCATGGCAATTTGGGGGTGCTGAGCACCCCTTTATATTTTTTTGCAGATTGTGTAACTTTAATCATGTTTGAATGCTCTGTGAAATTTATGTGAAGATATTCAGTCATTTCCAACAAGGATGATTTCAGTAATTTCTAGTCGGCCATAACATGTGCTGCCCAAGTACTGATCGTGGCGATTGTATTCCTAATATTTTACCTTTTACAAACACAGAAACACTGTTAAATTTCAATTACAGAATTACTGTTACCAAAAATAAAAAAAATAGCATTTTTCAAGTTTATCATTTTTTCGGACCTCCCCTGATGTTCAGGATACTGTGTTGGTGAGCCCCCCCTTGTTAAAGTTCCAGGACTACACCACTAAATGAAAATTAACGCGCGAAAGAAGTTATTCTGGGCCATGATCCTGAAATAAAATTTAGTTTTATATTTACAGAAGACAAGCTATTCGAAACAATTGTTGAAGGGAACGCGGTTAGAGGATTTCATAATTGCTTGTACTGTGGAAAGAATGATTTTCCTTGAAGTTCTTAAAGACAAGAAAGGTAACCGCCACCTGAATTTATATTGATCTTTAATTTACCATGAAAGACAGCTTTGATTGAATACTGCAAATTTTCGGAGTCGTTAAACTATATCTTAATTGGAAAGTGTAAGCCATATATGAAATCCATCACGATGATGAAGATTACATAGTCTTGGTTTTACCCTTGAGGAAATGGTAATAAGTTAAAACTAAGATAGTGTTCCAGATCTCTTGCGAGATCTTCCAGATCTCGAGCGCCACGATACCGGGACGGCCTTATCCAATACTATTCTCAACCGACTCAAGTTACAAGTCGTCGTCAAAAAAGTGGATGTATGGTTCAAAAACTATAATCAGCCGACAATTTCTTGTTCGAATCAAATTCAATTTAGAGACAAGGTTAGACAGAGACAACGGTGTGCTGATATTTCGACCTTATTCTGTGGCAATTCAGCGTTGACAAAAAACCACTGCCTGCTCACAATTTCAAGAAATAAAGTAGACAACAAATCCCAAAAAATGAAGATTTGTTAACGCAAGATCTGAGCAAAACACAATACGAAACCAATAACGATCCTATTTCAAATTTATTACAAAGCCTTGGCCAAACCTAAATGAGTTTCAAAAACCTTTTAATCATCTATAAGCCAAAGGAGGTGACAACATCACTACGGAAGGAAGGGGCGTAATGCAAAAAAGTTACGAGCTGTTGTTATTTACATGAGATAATAATGATTATGGGAAGTAGGATAACATTTCAGTAAACGTGACCGCAGCTCTGACCGATTAATTTTCATATAAAGTGCTGCTGACATAAGCAACTTATCGGAAATTATGCAAGAAGAAGAATACATTTATACAGTGTTTTAAAATTATTGACTACAAGATTCTAAAGGCAAGGAGAAATATTTGAGGGAGACAGATCAATAGGCTTGTCAGAGAGGCAGAAGAGGCTATTTAAATTTGTCAGTTGTTAGCAAAACAAGAGTTAGTACGTCACTTTATTAGAATTTTAAATCTGCGAGGAATGTTACCAAAAGTGACTATGGAGGAAACGCGGTCTTCCCAATATATTTCCGATCGCTGCCAGAGAATGAGATGAAATAAGAAATGCTTGTGGTATCATTAATAGCAATATAGTTAGCCTGTGGCTTAACTTTTCCTTTAATGCTGTAGGGAATTTTGTTTATGTCAAACTTGACAAGAATTTCTTCCCTCATTCAAGATGAGGTTGAAGAAACCAAATTTTAGGTAATCATCTGATCAAGACCGGTTTGTTTGTTGGATGGTTTTGGATTCGAAAAGTATTTCTTTTGAGTTGGTTAATGGCAGCAGGAAAGCCATTCCAGGGCATGAAAGTGTTGATTTTTAGAAACCCGATTGTTAAATGAAACAGAGCTTACGCATATTCAAAAGACTCAATGAAAATGAACTCTTGCCCAGACTGTTTTGCGACCTCTGGGCTCGCGAATTTTTGTGAGCTCACCGTGATTGTTCTTCCCAAAAACATCAATGCCACACTCACAGGTTCTAAGTGAAAAAAAGTCGACAAAACCGGTTAGTAAAAGTTTAAAACCAGTTCATTTAAACCAGTTCATTTAAAATTAATGCCTGTCGGTTTGATAAGGACTAAAGCGTCATCAACTAATGACCGTAAAACGTAACTCCGGAATCAATAAGTATAGGTGAGAGCATGGTTTCGAGTGCAATTAAGAAAAAAACACGAGTGAGCCTTTCAAGGATGATCAAAACAGCACGACTCCGATGTACGGATGCTATTTGGGGTCTTCGAAAAACAAGTGTCTTAAGAAAGTGTCTTTATGGTGTTCTTTGCTGAGACCCTTACTATTTTACATCATTCTCATTTGATTTGAAAAACTTGTTCATATCAAACTTTCGGTTAACATTTACCTGAGGGTGTATTTAGTAATACGTCACGCAAATCCGGTCAGTCACAAACCGGCTAATTTTCGAGGATTTTCTTCTTTTACCCGTATTTCGTTTTAATCAATATCTCTGTTACCTGCAGTTTATAAGATTTCGGTATGTAAGGTTTATATTCCACTGTATTTGAAGGTGATCAATAAAATATTTCGTTCGGGTTTTTTACACTTTTTGTAGGCGATCGAGTTGTCGCTAAGAGACGTTTGTATCACATTCACAGACCACCCGTAGAATCTGGGCCAAGAACTCTAAAGCTCATGGTCATGAGTAGATGTTACCGCGAAATATAAAAAGAGGAATAAATTTGGCGCAATTGATGTATAATACATGACGGTTTGATTTTATTTTGGTTCGGGAAATGGGGCTCGAAGTTTACGCGCTGGTGATTTCGTGCTCGCTTACCTTTCATGTAGTTAGGGTAAACGCGCAGAGCGACTTTCGCGATGATACAAGCGATGATAGCGGGCCAAAAGGAAATAATTTGCCTTGGTTTACGTACGACACAAACAAGTAAGTGTAACAAAGTTTTATTATTCTGATTATTATATCGATATTGTGTACTACACGTGGGCTATACTCTTTCTGACGAGTTTTGTGTGCTGGTTTAGCCTGGTTATTTTATTTATTTATATCCAGCTATCTCATTTATACCCTATCGAAGCAGTCTTTTGCGGAACCCGTCAATGATGAAAGTGCTGAGTCTGCCATAGCTCGAATAGCAGAGAAAATTTTAAAAGAGTCAGGGATCCGTGGAGTTATCTTAAATAGCAGAATTGGGAATGTCTTCAAGAAAAAGATTTCACTTCTCAATTCTGCATTTAAGACAGCTTCACGAAGGGGAGGGAAGTGCATCAATCAGCTCATCAATAAGTGGAAATCAACAAGCTACTCTTTTAAGATTTTTTATCATGAGATAGAAAATAGTGCATTTGTAGGGAAAACCAAGAACTTCGTGGGCAGAAAAGGAAGACAGAACAGGATCTGGCAGAAGAACATGCAAAGAGATTGAAAATTGAACAAAAACTGGAGAATGCTATAAAGGATTCAGAAAAGAGTGCAAGATATTACAGAGGAAAATTCAGGTCATTGGCAAAAAAGGTGGGAAAAATACAAAAGAAAGGGAAAAGAGGTCCAAACAAACAAAAGAAATTCAGTGAGTACACTAAACAGCATCAAGCAAGGATAAAAAAAGGAATGAAGGAAGACTGCAAGGCAACACTTTTATTTTTGGGAATGTACAACTTTATTGCAACAAAGGTTGAAGTTCTAAATAATGAAACTCAGCAGTATGAAACCATTTCATTGATAGAAAATGGGGAATTGCAACTGCTGGACACAGAACCAATAGAGCTTACTGATAGTGATATGGATGACATAAACATGTGGATTTACATTAAAGATAAATTCAATATATCTAATGAAGCCTGGCATGAATTGGCCATGAAATGTAAAGATATGCCCACAAAATATAAAATATTCAAACACATAAGTAAGCTGAATTCTAATTAGAATCTGTCTGTTACACCAGGGGAAGCTGAGGGAATCCAAATTTCATTTCAAGAGAGTCTCAAGGAACAAATAACAAGGTTATTAAAAAAATGGAACTTTGAACATGGATACAACTATCAAAGTCAAGATCAGTAGAGATGGTACAAATATTGGTAAGCGATTAAAATTAGAAAATGTAACATATACTATTTTAAATGAAAAGGATACAGCAGTGAATGAAAAAGGAAATTATATTCTTGCCATAATCAAAACAACAGAAAACTATGATAATCTTAAGGAAAGTCTTGCTGATCTTATTAATGAAATGTAAAATTTAAAGGAAATTACTGTAAATAATTATAAGTATAAAATAGAGTATTTTTTGGGAGGGGATTGGAAATTTTTAGCCTGTGTTTGTGGCTTAGGAGCTGCAAATCAAAATTTTTCTTGTATTTGGTGTAAGTGCCCTAGGAATGAAAGGTTTGATATCAATAAAAAGTGATCTTTCACAGACAAAACTCATGGGGCAAGGGACACTGTGGAAATAAGTAGATATGCCAAGGGTAAACAATACAACTGCAAAAGCAATCCACTCTTTAAGTTTCATTCCTATTGATCATGTAATAATTGATACACTTCATTTGTTTTTAAGAATATCGGATAATCTTATTGAGCTTCTTATCAGGGAATTACATAGGCAAGATTCCATTGATAAGTTAAGTACCTTTTCAAATGGATTTTGCCGTACTAAATACAAACATATGGCTGGGTACGAAACATTTGTGAAAAGTCTAGGTATTACCTTTGAATGGAGAATAAATAAGGACAGCAAGAAGTTGGAATACAGAGATCTCACAGGACCTGAAAAACTAGTGCTGGTTCAAAATATAAATTTCAAGTCACTTTTTCCAAACTGCCATGTAACAGAAGACCTACAAGTTCTTTGGAGTAGCTTTATGGATATTATAGGTGATTTAAAGCTAGATTATACAACAGATGAGGCTATTGCTAACCTGGAAGTTAAGATAAAAAATTGGTTTGAGAAATTCCTTACTTTATACCAGGCTAAAGATGTGACACCATACATGCATGCACTGTATGCCCATGTGCCTGAATTTGTAAAACTTTATCAGAATGTAGCATATTACACACAGCAAGGCATGGAGAAGTATAATGACACTGTATCTAAGGACTATTTTAGATCCTCAAATCATAGGGGAATATCTGCCCTTGAGCAACTTTTTTTTAAAAAACACAGAATACAGCTTTTAGAAGCTGCTGGTTTTGCAAGGGTAAAAGCAAGTTACAATTGTGGAAACTGTTCAGAGTCAGGCCATACAATTAAAACATTTACTGCAAAATATAACAATTGTAATGCCCCAACTTTCTCTGCACATCTTGTTAAAGTAGGTGGAAAATGGGAGCCAAAGTGTAGTACAAACCAGTAATTTCAAATATTAATGAGTAATCTAATCACATGAAACCATACAATAATGATCATACAAAACATGATACTCAATACAAGAAAATTTCAAATAATATTGCTTTACTTAAGAGAGCAAAATTGTTTGTTTCCCAGAATACTCAAATAACTGTACAATGTACTGATGTTACCCCATTTCTACTTTTGCTTGACAATTTGGAATGATGGTTGTAGCACCAATATAAATAATCAAAGTTACAAAGGAGAGCAGCTCACATGATAACTAGTGAGACGTACAATGTTTGTTCCACTGAAACACTAGAAAATTGGTTGGACAACTATTGGCAAGATTTTAAAAAAACCCGACAAACTATGATGACTTTTAAAGCTTTAATAGGGCAACTACCAAGTTATCTCACAGATTTATTTACTAAATGTGAGAATGAGAACTATCATTTACGAAGCAACAATGCTAAATTATTTCTGCCCAGACAAAATACAAATTTTCTTAAAATTCCATAAATAGCATGCAAACTCATTCGCAGTAAACAAAAATCTGTCAGTGCGAGACTGGGCGCTAGAGATAGCAAATTTTCTCACATGTATGGAATAAGTTTGATATGCTTATATAATTAATTCGGATTAACCGATAACAGATTTATTAAGTTTCACCTCGTTACGTTGATGACACTTTTGTCTTTATCAAACCTACAGACTTTCATTTTGTTTTAGACAAGTTAAAAATTTCGATGATAACCTCATATTTACATCTGAAACTTTTTCTAATGGTTTTGTGACTTTGGTCCACGTCCTCGACATGAGAATTTGTGCTTCTGATATTGACTTTTTGCGGAAGGACTCCAAGGCCCAGCTCAAAAGGTCGAGATAATCACGTGCCGAACCTAGTTCCAATTAAATTCGACTGATTCAATATTCACATATCACCTGGCTGCGCACTCAGTCGTTTTCAGTCACTTGCTTGGGATCGCATTGACTTCTTAAATACTGTTAGAGTTAACTGTAAAATTATCAGACAAGAGGACAAAAATGTTATTATGTTAAGCATGCTTGAGCGCGTGAAGATGCGGAGGAGGATGACAGGTTTGCGATTAAACATAATAGAGTAAAAATTTCGAGTGTTACAATATTTTTAAGATCCGACCAGGACATGATTCCAAAAACGCAACTTTGGGCCTTCCGGCTGGGAATCAAACCAGCGACCTGACAAATACAGTACGATGCTCGGTCACCTGAGCCATGGAGGCAGTTGCCGAGAGCATGTTCTCTCTAGAGGTCCAGTAAGGGTTCCCCAATGGTTCCAGTGTTACTACAGGAAGAAACCGGAGTACCCGGAGTAAATACCTGCGAAGGTTGGTAAAGTCAAACTGGACAACGCTCTTCTCACATGAGACTAAGCTAACTTTAATTAGACAACTGCACGCAGTCAAAATCGAACCCGAGTAACAATGGTGAGAGGCACTTCCATTACTACGGCGATATATTTTTCCCAAATACGCTTTCTCTAGCACTCAATTGAAGGGTAGAAACCTAATAATATAAAAGATCCAACACTGAATTGATTAAATTGAATTGGCGTGCTTAATACTGGATTTGATTGCAACGACGCAAAGCAGACACAAAATCGAGAAACGCCTAAATCCTCGCCTGTCGTGGAACACAAACTAATGAAAGCCGGAAAACAAAGATTCCGTTGTAATCTGTAATTTAATGTTTTGGTGTGGGTTGTTGTCCCTCTACCATTGTGAGTGCCTTATATTGATAACACTGTCCAAGCTGTCTTTGTATTAATGTGGGTTATAATTGTTGGACTGGCCACCAGGACAATGATGACTCTCTACAGATAATATGTGTGTCTTTATACTTGATTACCCTCACGCTATCAGCTACTTAACCTGTTCTTTCTAGAGGTCCAGTAATGGTTCCCCCCATGGGACCGTGTTACTACAGGAGGAAACCGGAGTAGCCGGAGTAAAAACCTGCCATGCTTGGTAAAGTCAAACTGGACAACGCTCTTCTCACATGAGACTAAGCTAACTTTAATTAGACAACTGCACGGAGACGGAATCGAACCCGAGTAACAACGGTGAAAGACGCGTGCATTATCACTGCAATATATTTTTCCCAAATACAGTTGAACCTGTATATAACGGCCACCCTCGGGACTTTGAAAAGTGGCCGCTTAATACAGGTGGCCGCTTAATACAGGATGACCGAAAATACTCCATGAGGGGCTACTTGGTTGTGGCCAAATTTCAGCAACACCTCATTCAAGAAAAGAATAAGACAAGCAATACTATTTCAAACAATTTGTATGATAAATAAAACATTTAAATGAAAGGTACTAATAACGATAGAATATATAAACCTAATGTCTTAAGGGAAAACAATTCTCTCGCTGAGAGAAAGACATTTACGCTTCTTATTAGACATCGTGGATGAAGTCCGAAAGTAATCGCAGGCTGCGCCTTGAGCAGTATTGTTTGGGTTCAGCAAAATATTAGAACACATTTATCGCCTTTTTGACAGCTACATCACCAGCGGAAGCTTTGAATGACACTCTGTTGTCGCTACACTGTTACAATTCTGTCTGAAATTAAGATGTCTATGGAACTTTTTCACGTAGATTCTTATATTCGCGGGTACCATGCATGCATGGGTATTTGGGAGCCGAAAGTCGATGAGTTGTTTGAACTGAAACGAGAGCCGCAAAATGAAAAAGACACGAATGCTGTGGCAGTTGCTCGCCAAAAACGTAAATCAAGATCAACAAGATCTGTTTGCCGTAAGACTGCTTCAAAACCATATTTTCACCCTAACGCAATGATGGACAATTACGAAGTGATTGGTCCTGTCCCTAAGTTGATGGCATTATGGCTACCAAATTTTTGAAACGGCCAACAAACAGCGGAAAAGTTGTTGTAAAGGGCAAGTGCGTTAACAGAGGTGGAGGTTATGGCCTGGAAATCCCGGCAAGTATACGTTTGAAGGCGATCTATTTTCAATCAAATGGCTGAAGAACAACCTACCTAAAGAGAAGTTTCGAGTAGAGAATAGCGACACTGAACTGCATGCTAACAATCAATAAATGTTATACAGTGTAGTTATATAGGAAATGTTTTGTTAAATCACAATGTTGACAGATCACTTGAACAGAATAAAGTCCATATAAAATGTGATACGCGTGTTTACCTAAATATTCTCGGGTTTCATTTTGATGGTGGCCGCTTAATAAAGGTAAAAATAACAACAAAAGACAGACATGGGAGAGTCAAACTGTGGCCGCGGCCGCTTAATACAGGTGGCCGCTTAATACAGGTGACAAATATAGTATTTCTACAGAACAAAAATCGGGACTTTGAAAACTGGCCGCTTAATAGAGGGTGGCCGCTTAATACAGAGCCGTTATATACAGGTTCGACTGTACTCTTTCTCTAGCGCTCAATTGAAGGGTCGAAACCTTATAATATACAAGATCCAATACTGAATTGATTACATTGAATTTGTAAACAGTTGTTCTACTCTGTTGCAACAAGTCAAAGTTGCGGGATAGTCCATTGATTTATTTTTTGATCAACTAACGTTTTCATAAATTCAAACCTCAATGTTAAATGAATGAAAACCTCAATGGAATAATTACCTTAGTGGAAAAGTTATATTTACTCAAACAGGAACACTACATATGCTGTTTTTGAAATAACTATCATTTTCTCGGAAAACACCTTTTCCCATTTTATTGAAGACATTGAATCCGGAAGCAAAAGTCATGCCTTTGGAAAGACAACTGGGAAAGCATTTGGTTTCTAGGAAATCTTACGAATAAAACGTGGTCTGTCATTAACAAAACAAAAGAAAGAATAAAAATTATGGAGGGGATTTATCAGTACCTGCCTGATCCTAAAAGACTCCGAGATAGACTTGCTATCTCCCCGAATGTCTCCCGAAATAACAGATTCTGATCAAACACTTTTTGATCGCAAAAGTAATCTGAATATGGTAAACCTTCGGTTTACATATACCTAGTAACATAAAGCTCTGTTTACACTTGCGATTTTGTGCCCTGCGATTGACATATTGGAGTATATGTGAAACTGACGATTACATCGAGAATAAACTTCAGCGAATCATAAGAGGATACCTTGCTGCATCACAATCTAGGATGATCCTAGGATGACAATCACCACATACAAAATCGCCAGGAGATAAAATTAACATACAAAATAGATGACCAAGGAAAATTATGTGACCAAGACATGTGCGAAAACTTCTTGAAGTCCAACAATAACATAAATTTGATGTCTTTTCAAACTACAATTTCTGTGGCCTGTCTTACTGAATCATTCAAAACTCCACGTTATCTCTTGACAGAAGCAGAAATTATGACTTAAAGTCTGACTACTCGACGTACACAGATATTCGCCACCTGGTGGCCATCAGCTGTTATAAAGAACCAGTATCACTGATCGCTAGAAGTGTACAGTCATTGGCTGACCAGACTGAGGCTGCAAGGATCACCATGGTAATTTCATTTGAACAGAAAACTCCAGATGTCCAGACAAAGATTGAAGAGCTCCGAAAGATCTTCAGTGATTCATTCGAAAAACTACTTTTTACTATCCACCCTTTTGGTCTCGAAAATGAAATCCCTGGCAAATGCTCAAATTGTAATCATGGTCTTAGAGAAGCTTCAAGAATTCTCAAAAAGGATTTGGGAGATTTTTTCGACCCAACTAAAATCATTGTCACCACTTGCGATGCGGATTCAAAATTCCACCCTAAGTACATTGAAGCCTTGACATCTAGATACGTAAACGAAAAGACCCCCCATAATGTTGTCTTCCAAGCTCCTCTTTTGTACAACTGGGGATTGGACGGAGCTTCCTTTGTCACTCGAGTTACTGGTATTCTGAGAAGCACGTTAATGATGGGAGCATTGATCCCATTCAATATTAATACCATGAGTATTTTTTCCTTTTCACTCAAACTCTGCATGCAGGGTAACTATGTACATCCTGCATATCAAATGGACGATATCATCTGTTTAATAAGATGGATGGGTGTTACTGGGAAACGACTTCGTATTCCTCTCGTTCCTGTTCCAATAATCAGTGGTCCCACTTCTGGAGAAACTATTGAAATAGAATTATCAGAGTGGGCTCGGCAAGCACGTCGTTGGACTATTGGAGCTGGCGAAGTGTTCCATTATTACGTTATCAAGGCTGGTAGAATGCCATTCTTCCCTGCTTTCTCTTGGGGGTTGTGCTTCTTGACGTACTACGGTATCCTCTTATCTTCAGGAGGAATGGTGGCCAGTCCAACCATGATAACCCACATTAATACAAAGACAGCTTGAAGACTTGGTATCAAATATACGGCGATCATGTTATCAATATAAGGCCCCCACAATAATAGAGGAACAATAACCCACACCAGAACATTAAACAACAGATTCCAACGGAATCTTTATTTGCCGGCTTTCATTGGTTTCAGTTCCGCGACTGACGAGATTTTAGGCGTTTCTTGATTTTGTGTCTGCTGTGCGTCGTTGCAATCAAATCCAGTATTAACCACCCCAGGCGACGGCATGGCATCGTCATTGACCACAAGTGAAGTATTTGGTTCGAACTTCCTTGGCACCTAAATACTTGCGGTGATGTCTTGGTTAGACTGTCTTCGTTCGAGAGAAACTATAAAATGGTACTCCGTTTCTCGATTGACACTGCACTCCTGAGGCTTTTGTTTGAATTCTGCATTGGATGTACAGGTCCTGCTTTCAATAATATCGAAGGTAAAGATAAAATGCAGACGCATTTTATCGAATGTGCCATGTCAATTTGGTAGCAAACTCTTACTTTGGAAATGATTTTTAACGGGTCAGTGATCCTAAACTCTCTGTTTTTGCAGTTTTCCGCGCAGCATAGCGAAGACAGTCACTTAAGTAACCTGTCCCTTGATGACGAATCGGCACTTTCGTGCGGTTGACTTTTATATTCACTAGTTGATGGTATAAGATTTAATCATCCAGACTCACCTGAAAATTCCAATTTTTCCTTTCCCTTTAAACCTTTCTTTTTCAGTTCAACGGATGATATAGATTCTTTCAATTCATTAGGCTCACGAGGTTTTGCACGAGACAAAGTTTCGGTACGTTCTTCATGGACGAGTGAAATGCTTCTGGCTCTGCCATTATTAATAAGATCGCCACTTGGCCCTACAAAGTAAGATATAATTATAAGTGTGACATACACTTATAACTGACGCATGTTAAAGTTTAATAAACGTTATTTAATAAAATAAACAAAAGTGTATTTGAAAACTCAAATTTGACTTAGATAATCATGACGATGATGTGTAAACTCATGGCGTCTGTTTTAAACGTTTAATGCGTTTGTGCGGGTTCTGCAGAATTAATTTTCAGATTCATGTTAACAAGTGGTTTGTCATAAAGTGGTTTGTCATAAAGTGGTTTGTTTCTCAAGGAATTAAACAAAATAATAAAAAACCCAAAAGGTTCCCAGAACGTGCTTTTTCATGTATCAACCAGTCAATGGTATATCTGGAAATTTTTATTCGGAGAACAAGCAATCGTTTCATGGTAGAGTTTTTGAAAAGGATCACATTACACGTTTCCATGGTGCACGGAAACACTGGCATGCATATGTTTCTATTGGGGTACAGGGGAGAAAGACGCCCATTTAGGATCGTACTTGTCCACCCTACCCCCGGCCTCATTTCTGCAAACGGTTGCATGTTGAGTCGTGGCTATTTGGATTACATCGCTTACGATATCGCTTACTACATCAATTACGTCGTTTTAGTTTAGTTACCAACTGTCTGAATCATCCTTAATTCGCGCTTTCAGCAAAACTTTCCTAAGTAAAAAATGGAAACAGCCAGTAGTGTAACTTTCGTTAGGGGGACTATCACCATCGTTTCATTGATGGTTCATTGGGACGGGACAGGACGACGGTAACTATCCTACATAGAACCACGTCTTTCCAAAGCACTGAAGAACTTAGTAAGCTCTGATCTACTTTTGCTGAATGTGACACGATAATTCCACTTTTCGTCTAATTGAAGTTCCCGATAACAATTTTAATTCACTTTGATGGTAATCAGGACCTTAACAAGACCAACATTTCTCCTCAAAGACTAAGTCCTCAGCTTTTATATTGCTTCAGTTTAAAAGATAACTTCCCTACATTGAATGAAAAAATCACTAGATTTTTACCGTGGTAACTGCCTCAGTTTGTGTCATAGTGGTTATGGCCTTGGTAAAAAAATGTAAAAGGTTCGAAGTCTTTGTGAAAATAGCACCCCGACAAATCTCAATAAAAAGCAACATATCATACCTGATAAAGAAACTACAAGGTCTTTGGTCATTTTTTCACATTCAATAATTCCTTCTGAAACTTGCGTAGCCAGGTGAAAAAAACTTGCGCTGATTCTAACGAAATAAATAAAATCAAGCTCACATCAGCAATTAATGTTTTTGAAATATGCCTGTACAAATAGCTCTAAAAGAAGAATCAGTATTTAGATAAGGATTTATTATTCATTGTTGATGAGTTGCACGTTCGCAAATACAGCTGCCATGTGTGGCCGGCATTTGGCTTTTCGTTTAATCAGCTGCCGCTTTAAGCGTAAATTCTTCGTAACCTTAAATCTTTGCAGTCCTTACGGGACTTTTTGATTTTACTCAGGCTAACGGTTGACGATTTTATTCGTCAAGAGGAGAAGTCTCTGACTCCAAAGGGTCTAATCAGTTGGCAAAATTTTTTGAACAACCTTGTCATATATCATATGACACTGCTCAAGTTAACTAGTTTGGGTTTTTTCCAAAACGTGTGCGATCAGTTCATTAACGTGGTCATACCCCAAACTAATCTTTTTTAACATTTAAATATATGGTAATTGTGATATGTTAAATTCTCGCTGTGAGAATTGTCTAACGTGCTTCTACATTTCAGGGCTAACCAATAAACTCAATCGTTTGTGGTGAACAAATGCATCTATTCATCAACATGATCAAAGATAAAACAATGGCTAGGGAACCCACAAAAAGTATTTGTTAGTTAAACCTAATTTAATTTACCCAAACCTTCTAAGGATCATGTAATCTTTCGGGTAATACTATAGTCCTTCTCCCCCTCATTGTTTTCTTCTCCTCTTCCACTCTTGCTCGTCCTTTGTTCCGCTTTTCTGCACGTGATCTTCCTTCTTATTTGTCACTCTTCACTCCCCCTTTGTTCGTCTTTTTACCACCCCCTCCTTTTTCTTTATACTCTCCTTATCTACTTTCCCGTCCCCTTTTCCCTCTTGTCTTTTCCGTCCACTTCCGTCTCTTCCTTTTTTTCCTCTGTATTATTTCTCCAAGAAAATGGCTTTAATCCTCCCTAGAGGAGGACTACATAGTCCTAAGAGGAAGACTATAGTCCTAAGGGAAGGGCTATTTAGTCCTATTAGGAAGATTATGATTATTGTCCTTAGGAGACTATACCACCACCTCCTCCTTGTTTTTATTCTGCCCTCATCCTCCCCTGGCCATAAGGTTTTTTCTTAACCTTATTTGGAACTCATTTATCCCTTGACGATATTCAGAAATTTATGAGCGTTTGAGAACCAGTGGCTGAGGATTGAACAACTTTAAGGAACAAACCAACGCTGCAACCATTGGTATTTTTTAGCAAAATTTTATCTGTAATTACAGCTGCAACATTATGATCGCCCCTTGTTTAACAAGACAATCCAAATTATAGCAAATCGAAACTTAACGTGAAATGTAACGTAGAAACTTGATACAAGATGTTAGCTAACAAGTCGATCGTGAAGCAGAATTCATAATATTTAAGGATGTGGATGTATGAGTGTATATAGACCCTCTGTTGGAAAAAAGATCAATGTTTATCTTCCAAAATACTGTGAAACGACTAAGTAATCGCAGCTTTGAGCATAAGGCAAAAGGTTTCGAAGAACCTACATTAGCTTAACTATAAAGCAATCGAAACATTTATTTTTCCAATAAAAAGAAAAGTTTTAAAAGCTTTTGACGTTCACGAAACAGTGCTTGTAAGGTCATGTGCTTGTCACTTTCATCCTCATGATATCGGAAACGCATGCAATAACCGGTTTTCCAAATTACACGGAAGCTTGATATCGATACGGTATATAACATTATTAAAAACTCACCTCAGGAATTAGTAACGGAAGGTTACTTAAGTTATTCTGTTCTCTCCGTGACTTACTCAGCCCTCGTGTAACAATTAGCTTGACCATCTGAGTGCGTCTCGTCTGGCTTTTATAGGATCTCATAAATCTAAAATAACTCACAGTATAAAAATTATGTCATCTATAGCCGTAGATTTCTCATTGTTTTAAACAAAAACACTTAGTAATACTTCGGTGGTCAAGTGGAAATGGCAAACCAACGAGTGCTGTCTTACTTAAATTGAAAAATGAGACAAGTGAAAAAAAGAGAAAAACCAAGGGAGTAAAATGGCCACATAGTACCTTGCACCTCGTTATTTGAGAAGGAAAGTCAATCCACCAAGATTTTTGCTAGTTTTAGGGATTACGTGATTCCTTTGAGTGGGAAGGCGCTAGAAATATCAACGGATATTCGCAAACATTGTCTTCAATAGTGCAAAAATTCTGACAAACAAAGAGATTACACAATCTTTCAACTAGACTGATGCCCGTCTGACGTTATTTGCGTGCAAATACCATAATTGTCTTGATTTTACTCAAATCTTGAATTTTCAAGATGACTTTGATATTCGGAGTCTGTTTAATCTTATATTAAATAATCATCTTGTTAGTTTTTCGAAAACAAACCACTTGAAAATATTTAAAATACAAAATAGATTAAACTCTTGCTGTTTCATTTCTGAACGTTTGACAGTTGAGATTGTAACAACAAATGAGGGCACAAAAAATATACTACAACAATATTTATCAATTAACTATGATATCATAAAGTTTGTAAATATTTCTAAGCCATTAAACCCTCAACCCATTTTCCCGGCTACTTTTAAAACATCTCTAAAGGGAAAGAGAAGAATGTTTTGTTTTTGCATTGCCAAATCGTCCTCAAATAATCGAGCGATCAAAAATAATAAGACCCGATAAATTTTTTTTTTTTTTTTCCATTTCTCATCCGTAAAGGCATTCTTGTTCTTCGTGTAATCCTCTGACGTAATCGACGGCGGACTCTCGCTGGCGAGGCATAAGTACAGAAAGGTGGTAGGTAATGTGCTGAATACATTGAGCATTTCTACCAAGGCAGCAGTAAACAACGAAGTCAATTAAAAAATCGTCTTGAGAAAACATAAATCAAAACTTTAGCCAAAGCTACAATTCGTCCATGTTATCAAATTTTATCATACGTGCCGAGGCAGAGTTTTCGTTATACCGCGGCAGAACTCGTAGCAAGTTCTGTGGGAATGGTACACAAAAGACTAGAAATTCCTGTAAGAGGATAAGAACTTTAAATCGTGAGAAAAATGCAAAATCCTCCCACCCGGTCTTCTGCAATTTCATCAAGAGGTAAGGATCATTTTCACTCCCTTAAAGTAGGTGTCTTCATCCTTAAAACAAGGATAGTCTTGTTTTTGCATACGGAGCACTTTTAGGAACAGAGCATTTTCCTTTTAGAATAAGTTGCTCATACTTGGAAGCGATCATCCACTTAATTCTTCTCCTGTTTCCCATTTAAGGAACCTTTTAAGGAACTTAAGGGAAAGCAACATTGCGAACTGTGTTTAAATGAAAACGCAAAAATGACGCAGAAAAGCTTAATTTTTCGTGGTGTGAAAAACAATTCTCGAATTGTGAAACAATTGAACATCTATTGAAAATTACAGAGGTACGATTTTAAGAATTAATATTTACCCCTCTACCTCTGCGTCAACATTTTTATCCCTCGTAAACATTTTTATCCTCGATGACGGCCTACCCTTGAAGCGGCTTCTTTCCGGGCACTCTTCCACACGCCCTAAACGTGCGTCATAATAACCCAAGGATGGGTCAGTCAGCGGGAAGGGCTGTGGGAGTAGGAGGGAAGGACAAGGAGTCCTCAAAAGAAGAAATTGCGTTTTAAAACATTGATATTGTCATTCAAATCAAAAATTACAACAATGGAACGAAGCTTCAACGTCAATTTTTATGAGTGTTTAATTCTAATAAATTTTCGACCAAGGAGTTCCGTCTGGGTCGGGGGTCACCACTCCACTGGGTGAAGATGCGTAGGCGTTATATCCGTCAGGTAATGACTTATTTACAGGAGAAGTCCGTCACGTTCTAGGTGTTCATGCATACAACCGGAAAACCCTTTGGAGCTGTCTTTAAGGAAAAATACTAAAAACTTGAAGATCTATACTATTATATTATACATTAAATATTCTTTGCTGATCGTGAAAATGTTGGAAGCTAAGTTAACAATGTAATAAAAATGTGATAATGCTCTCAACATCAATGCTCAATGCTTCTCAATATCAGAGCATTATCTCTGATCCTTTTTTCCAATGCTTTTTAAATCAAGATCAGAACTAGTTGCAATTTCCTAAGACACATTAAATTGCTATTAATATTAAGAAAGAGACCTGAACAACAACGAAGAGCTTATCTGAAAATTATTGACTTTTGCAACTCTGAAAGTAGATGATTATAAGTTTGTTAACATTGCACTCAACAGGAAATTACTTGTGATTGCGAATATGAGTCAGTTATTCTATCCTGAGTAAGAAGAATTTTGTCAACAATTCGTGAGAAACTTTTCTCTCTTACGTTTCAAGTCATGTAATCTCCTTTGTTCACTTTTCCCTAGAAACCAGGTCTCAATGAATATTCAAGCTATGATAATGAAATATGGGGCTGCGTGGGCTGTATTGAACCATGCATTTAAAAGTTAAAAGTTTGGTTAGCTGCGAAAGAAATTGTAACGTTTCAAGGAAGGCCATTCGACATCGCGCAAAACCAAATCTAAAGTGGGTAAAGCTTTTATATGTAAAGCAGCCAGGTTATAAAAAAATTCTCTATGCAATCAAATATCAAAACAATAACGAAATGATGATTGTGATGTCATTGTTCGAAAGTTATTTGCTACTTAAAACTTTGATGATGCAAACAGCTAGGTTGATAAATTGGCAAACGTTCTTTGGGAACTGTAAGATGAACTTGCCAAAGTAGAGGAAAACTCTCAATTTTGAATATCATTGCTCTTCGTAGAGTCAACAAACTTTGTAAGGTCACAATGTTCAAGAATTTACATGTCGGGAAAGAATTTTAGGTTTAGGCCCGGAAATAAGGATGTTAGAACGGAGAAAGGCGCTCAAGAGGCAGCTGATGTCAGAGCCAGGGCTGATGAAGAACGTTGTTTTCATGGGAACACTATGCACAAAAGCATCCCGAATGTTTTGATAGGTAAAAAAGAGATAAGTGGGTGTAAAGTATAAATGGCACAGAGGGCAAAAAATAATTGACCGTAAAATAAATTTGATATTCCTTAAATAATTTATGACATTAGCTCTGATGATGTTGTGAGATGTAACGAAAGGTAAGCATTAAAATATTTTAAACTCAAAATTTGTGCCCAATTTTCGACGGTTGATCTTTTCATTTGACCATTGCGAAACGATATTGACCAGTCATCCTCTTCAGGCCAAAAAAAAGGGTCTACTGTTGCGGCGAAGATGGCCCTATAGTAGGATGATGTCATCAAACCTACTATACAAAGTTGCCCCTTTTATCTGTAAGGTGGACTAACAACCGACTAGACGTTCTTTGGTAACTCAGTCAAGCAACATTTTACTCCAAATTTGATTCAATTCATACATTACCCCTCCATAAATTGGTGAAAATTAACCTTGACAATTTCTTTCAAGCCAGTTACTCTTATCCACCTATTTCGAAGTTCGAACCCTTTTGTTTAGACCGATAATATATTTCTTGTCCAAAATTCTCGCGTTTCATAATTTTGGGAGGGTCTATCTTTTCCGGTTGCTGTTCTCCTGTACTCTTATTTAGCTAATTTTCAGGTTTCAGTTAGCCTTATTATGTCTTTCTGGGTTGAGCGTTTCTCCTTATATTAAAGACACCAAAGATGCCTTCCAGATTTTCGATGGGATACGGGTTAGGAGTTTCGATGAATTTTTATTTCTTCAATAGCTGTTGATTCCCAATAAACAATTACGTCTTACCTTCAACGCCTCGAAGCTTTGAAGTTTTACTTTCACGCACCCAGCGATGGGAACCATCATGTGTCGTAGTTATGGAATTTATATTATTTTTCTGGTAATATTAAACTAGAAACTATTAAAATAAACTGTCTTATGCCCAAGTCTTCCAGCCGATCCAACCACGACTGTTGAAGCACGGAACCTTTTCACAAATGGAGAGCATAATCTGTTTTATCCATGTATATCATTCCACTCTACGCTCAAGTTTAGGTGGAAAATGACAAATAGCTCCGTATATACTTGTGATTTTCTGTTTCTTGATTTGACATCTTAACGTATGTATTAAAATGACGAGAGCATCGAGGGCAAACTGGAGCGAATCATAAGTGGATACAATTTTACTTCATTATTTTTAGAACACCAAGGAGACAATCGAGACCTACAAAATCGAACGTGTACACGTCACCTGTGCACCATTAACTGACATTTTAGTTTCTGTTAATGGTGATACACTCATGAGATCTGTCCCTTTAGCAGGCAATTGACTCCTTTTGTTTCTGTCTCACACACTAAGGTCTTGTTCACACGTGAACATAAGCATAAGCATAAGGACAAAACAAAAGGCAAAAAATATTAATGATGTCAAGTATGCGACATAAGGATCGTCTTAATCATAAGCATAAGATCATAGTCTAAGCATAAACCAAGAGCCGAAGAAACGACGAAACAAAGAGAAATTCTTGTTATGTTGTTATCGTAAGTCCGAGAGGAGATATCATGCTTTCTTTTCGAATTGATCTTGTCCTCATGCTTATGTTGTATGTATGAACCAGGCTTAAGCTATCTGAAACAATCCACCCCATACTCTAAATGAATGAATGAATGAAAGACTTTATTAAAGTGTCATTGATATTTAGCTTAAAGAAACTAATTGGGGACACTATAAATTCATATATATATATATATATATATATATATATATATATATACATATATAAATTCATAAGCCTTCGTCGCCTCTGTAGTAATGACCAGGATTTTGAGGCAAAATCTTTGGAAATGAGATTATATTCTGCTTAGCCATCAGAAATCAGCATTTTCGAATAGTTTTCAGTGTTTCCTGTTAAAACACATCTTTAAATACAATTTAGTAGGATTTCAAAATCCTCATTACTTTAAATATAATACTTATTGTTATAAAGCTGGAGTGTCACTGGAGGTAACACTGACTGGCAATGGTTGAATTATAGTCACGCGGCCTTATCTAAATTTAAATGTAACAGATATGGCAACAATTTTAGTCTGGCTATGACAGCACGTGAACGAAGTATACCAACAGCACGTGATTGATGCGTGTCAGATAAATTCTGCTGATAAACAGCACAAAGTCCAGACGACACAAATGGACCCTGACGTTAGAAACAAGAAACTGCATTTTCTAATCTTTCACATGTTGAAATACAAGACGTGATAGAGAAAAAAGACTCGACAAGTACACAAAAGGCTACGAAAAATGCTTTTGGCACACTTCTTCGACTTAACTCTTTGGAGGTTACAGCAGATAATTTTCCGAGAAGAACCTTTAGAAACTATTGAGGTCTGAATGAACTCGCCAGTTTTTATTTTTGTTTTTGTTATTATTGAGGAAAGTCAGCTCATACGAGCCAATGAGGTCGTTTAGCCCAAATTGCCACATTATGCCAAAGTGGGCACATGTCCGATAAATTATATATTATTATTAATTATTATTATTATTATTATTATTATTATTATTTCGTCGGTAAATAACAAAACGCTTAATGTCTAATCTCTCTGAAAAAAACTAGGTTCGTTCTCCTTCGAGTATCGATGTTTCCCTCTGCTCGTCTCGGGAAAACTAAACTAACTGTTTGCTGTGGCATCAGATATTAAGAGTATAATACCCCTTCAACTACAAAGTTTGGGGTGTTATACGGACTATATTTCACATTTTCTCGAATAATCCTAAGGCATCACCCATTTTCACCATCATTCGGTGACTTCTTTTCTATGCAATGTAAGCATAGGGAATTGTGTAAAGCACAATGCCCAGAAACAAAATTTATCAGCATCAATAGGCAGGTTTTCATGCTTTCGGATCCGTTGTTCCGTGTGTTGTTTACTCAATTCCACCACGTTGATTTGGCCTCCGAAATCTGATTTCGTTGGTCGACATAGCTTCAGTTACAACCACTTTAAACTACACGGAACTATCTTTAGAGTTACATGCAAGAGACTTGAAATAAATCTAAAATAATTTAATGTAATTGCTCTGAATTGAAACGAATGAATTAGAAATAGTTTATATGTATTAGCAGCAAGACGTGATAGAATCAAAATGAAATGCCGTCCGAACGCTAAGCACTTCGTATTGCCCATTCGCATAGGTCCTTGAAAAAGATAAGTGCTGAAACGGGATGACGTGATTGTTTGAATCGTTCTGTGAGTATCTAGCTCTAAGGGAAATTACAAGTGCATGTACACATTGTGATAGATCGGAAATCGTAACTGGACGTGTTCCACTTCAAGTGTCCCTCAGATAAAAAGCATTAAAAACGAGATCCTCAGCGATAAACACGAATATGCTATTATTAAAGTTTTTTTTTAAGTCCATAAAGCCAGCTACCTTTGTAACATACTATGTTAAATTCGGTAAGAATGTTTGTTTACAGTTTCTACTGGAGTTGGCTTTCTTGATCTTTATAGAATAAGACATCAACTATGGAACAAAACATCTGAAGCAAATTAAATAGAATCATTTGGGAACATTTACAAATATCGCTTGGTTTTTGTTTAAACTCTTGTCAATAATCTCTCGAGTCCTTCTTCCCATGTTTTCAAGTGGATCGAAACCCGCCTACATTCCATGGTATCAATTTGGGGTGTGTGTATGGATCCAACTTTTTGTACTAATTACAATAATTTATTTCACGTCATTCCTACTGATGTCTTGACCGCATCTTAAGAGGCCCTTTGTGCTCAAGCATGCATGACATCGGTGATAACGTTTTCTCCAGAATATCAAACTGTCGTTTACGAGTAATGGCCATCACCACTTGAAGAGACCTAACAAGCCACTGCTTCTTGGCTTGAGCACGAATGATCTACACTCCTTACACATGACTTAACATCAAAAAGCTTAAATTATTTAATTATTGTTCAGACAGGGGTGAAATTTCAGTAGATTAATTGGTTACGTAACGTAACACAAGAAATTTCAGTCAATGCTAAACTCAAATTAAAAGAAAGCCTAAGCAGAAATTTCAGGTATCCTTTGTTTTTTTTATATTCAGCACAGTCTGAAAGGCTGGCCTAAATTGAACTGAAATTTTTACCGTGTAATCACAAGATACCTTTTAAAAAAATTTCTTCTTGTTGGAACATCTTTAAACTAACTCATCTTCAGAAATAAGTTCGTAAATCTTCAAGTGGGTTCCGGTTAACCTTGAGTAACTCAATATTTGTTTTCCGTGATGTGAATAAGACTTACAGTTCGGACAAACAAATCATAACATATGGCAGCAGGAAGCATGAAGCAAAGGAGACGTTTGCTTTCACACTGTTTAATTCGAATGTTTCTTTGTCATGCCAGGTTTTGCCAGTCTTATAATAAACTATAATACCAGTGTGGACTGGTTCCTGGAATTAGTATCGGGTATCGGGAAGGTTACTTTTCAAAGACTGGTTGGACAAATATCGGAAGACGAACGGCTTTCGATTTTCCAAGTTTGTGGAGTTTGAACATTACTTGAAATTGCAACTATGACATGATAGCTTCAAATATAGTTTCTATTATCAATTTCACAACACACTTTAGCATATATTTGGGTACAACATTTGTTTGGATGGTGGTAACCTGTTTGGCTGTTCTGGAGATGAAAGTGGTCCTTACTTGGCGAAGGAACACCAATGTTTTTGGAGCGATCAATGTCCTATCTTAATTTGGATTAGGTGATTGATAATATTTGTTTTTTATGTTACTACACATGGTAAAATAAATTCTTGCTCTTTAATCGCTAAAAATTTTCCTGTTTGAAGTACAATGTCCTTTAGTGTAAAACAAATCATAATCTCCACCTATGTTTTCCCTTTGATCTTTTTATTAAGATCTCTTCGCAGGAAAAAAAATAAACATTGATAAACTCAAGTTAACAACTGCCGAGCTCGAATAAGAAAAGTTTGCTACGGTAATCAAAATTACGTGAAATTAAGGTCAGAAATATTTTCCTATCTGTTGGATGTTTTCATTTTTTTTTACCACACTTCGACTGACGATAATATCAAGCTGATTTGATCCTTCTCATGGCACGCCGTTTGAATTTTTCCTGTTGATTTCCACCCACGGCTATTTGACTCGAAACGCAGATTTGAGTTAGTGAGTTACACATGACATATATTCAAACAGTACTGTTTTAATGATATAACTGTGTTTACCATCAGAGTTTATGTGGAAGAATAAAAGAATTTCAGGCGAATCAGAATGGACGAAATATTTTCATTTACGTGAGAAATTTCAACCCAGGCTGAAACTCAAATCAAAACCCAAGTACCCAGGAGGAGATTTGAAGTGGCCTTTGTCGTTATTATGAAATTTTTTATTGTTCAAGGCCATATCCACTATAACAAGGAAACTACCAACTTCCGAATGAGTTTGGTTAAACTAATCCATTTTTAAAAGGGCATATTACATTCTGTGAACACGGACTGGACTTTGTAGCAGATTTCAGGAGTTTCTACTTCTTCATTTCGTTCTATTTTCGTCACTTTTTCAGTTTTAAAAAGCCTTGTATAACATCGTTGGTATCTTTGTGAATATATTTCTTATCCATATAGTCCCAACAGGCTTGTACTGGCCGTTGTACCATCGTACCGTGGAACAATAGTCCTCTCGCCCACCGCGAGAGGTGCGGTGCGAGGGTACTAATCTCGATGTGCGGGGATTCTTTTTACACGCGCAGTGACTGGGGAGAAAAATTTTTGACTTGTATATATATATATATATATATATATATATATATATGTATGTATAAGTAAATTTCATCTTACTAAGTGTAGATGTTTGTATATATATACATATATAGGTATATATCTGTTACAGGTCAAATTTCTAGGTCAGGTGCAAATTTCCAAACGGGGTCAAAATTTAAAACCTGGGTCAAAATTTTTAACCTAGGTTATAATTGGGTTGTTAATTTATATCATGTAATGTGGGGTTTGTAGTATCTTGCCACCTCCTAGCCAATGTAGTATCTTTGTGTACCTTAATCCTCCTAGCCAATGTAGTATCTTGCCACCTTTATTACTTGACCATAAAACCCACTTGCTTACAACTTCCCGGGCGGAAGTGAATCTACTACATTCCTCCCCTCTTCATTACAACATAGTTCTTTAACAATTTGAATATCAACGACATAGAGTTTAACGATAAGTTTTGTCTTGTTTCATTTATGATAAGTTAACTTTGTCCATAGTAATCTGGCCTGCGTCACTCTCTTGCTGGGTATTGACGGGATGTGGCTGGATTAGAACACATCTCGTGTTGTGTAACTTCCCCTGCGTTAATGTTCTTAGTAGGTGGTTCTTCCGTCCACGGCGTGCTGGTCAAATTCTCTCGGCTTTCTCGTCTGGGGTTTCTGTCCTCTCCAACCTCATTATTTTCTCTGCTGATGACTTGATCTTGGTCCCTTCTTATCCTTTGGTTGTCATTTAGTTCTACTTCAAATGATACCGGTCCTGTTCTCTCTTCAATCTTTCCAGGAATCCATTTCTCACCTTGAGCATAGTTTCTCGCGTACACCAAGTCTCCGGGCTTTAACGATCTTCCTTTAGCATGGTTGTCGTGTCGTACTTTCTGATCTTGTTGTTCACTTTCAACTCTTCTTCTTAAATCTGGATTCAATAAATCTAACCTTAACAAAGGTTTTCTACCCATCAACAATTCCGCTGGATGGTATGGGGCTGTTTTTACATGTTTGATGCCATTCTTACTCAGGAATCGTTCAAATTCTTCACTTGTAAAGCACGATCCATTATCACTGACTAGCTTTTCGGGAAGACCGTGCGTAGCAAACGCCGTTCTTAGTTTCTCAATCATTGCGCTTGAAGTTGAGTTGTTCATTGGGAATACTTCCAATGGAATATGAATCGATCACTATGAGGGTCATTTTCCCCAGGAAAAGTCCCGCATAATCTACATGTATCCTCGACCATGGTCTATTGGGCCACTCCCAAGGATGCAATGGTGCTTGTGGTGGTATTTTACGGTGCGTTTGACAAACGATGCAGTACTTGACTTTCTTTTCTAAATCATCGTCCAATCTTGGCCACCAAGCAAAGCCACGGGCCAATACTTTCATACGACAGATTCCAGGATGTGTTTAATGTAGTTCATTGATGACCTGGCTTCTCAAACTTGGCTGAACCACTACTATGTTTGCCCCACATGAGACAACCATCATGAAGGCTTAATTCATTCCTTCGATTGTAGTACGGACTTAAATCTTTCTCCAAGCAACGTTCAGGCCATCCATATTGTACTAGTTTGCAAACTCTGGCTAGGATCGGGTCTCGCCTTGTCACTGTCTTGATTCGACCTGCATCGACTGGAGTTGATTCCAAAACCTGCATCAAAAATACGCTATCGCCAGGTGTCAAGGTGTTATTCGGTACATCTGGCAGTGGTAGGCGACTGAGACTGTCAGTATTAGCGTGTTCCTTTCCTTCTTTGTACGCTATTGAATATTCGTAAGCAGCTAACATCAAAGCCCAACGCTGTACTCTCGGAGAGACCATCTGTGGTATCTGTTTCTTTTCATTGAATAGGCAAAGAAGTGGTTTGTGGTCTGTGTTTATGATAAAATGTCTGCCATATAAATATTGGTGAAACTTCTTTACTCCAAATACAATTGCTAGTCCTTCTTTGTCCAACTCGGCATAGTTTCTCTCTGGAACTGTAAGAGTTCGTGACGCTTAAGCTATCGGTCGTTCACTTCCATCTTCTAATTTATGGGATAATACTGCCCCTAGTCCACAAGGCGATGCGTCACAAGCAAGGATTAACTCTTTGCTACTGTCATAGTGGATAAACAACTCTGCTTATTTTAAGATATCTTTGGACATCTCAAAAGCTTCTTGTTGTCTGCTGCCCCATTCCCGGGACACTCCTTTTTGCAGCAGTTTGTGTAAGGGTGCCAGAATGGTTGCAAGGTTCGGTAAGTATTTCTGATAATAGTTAATCATGCCCAAGAATGACTTTAGTTCAGAGGTGTTTTTTGGGTTTGGGGCATCCGTTATGGCTCTCACCTTTTCTTTCACAGGTTGAATTCCATGGCGATTAACTCGTTGCCCAAGATAAATCACTTCTGGAGCCATAAAAATGCATTTCTTTTCGTTTAGCCTTAATCCCGCACCAGAAAGCCTCTTCAATACTTCTTCCAGGTTGGCGATGTGTTGTTCATCGTTTTGACCAGACACAAGGATGTCATCCATTCGAACTATCACAAACGAGATTCCTTGTAAAACGTTCTCCATGGTTCTTTGAAAAATGCCTGGAGCAAAGGATATCCCATAGGGAAGTCTGTTATATTGATACAATCCCCGATGGGTGTTAATTTCGTATACTTCATGGAATCGTCGTGTCGTAGCAACTGTTGATATACCTGTTTAAGATCTAGTTTAGTAAACTTTTCTCCTCCTCCCAGTGTCGTAAACAAATCCTCTGCTTTTGGTATTGGGTAATTATTCAACTTTGAAACAGCATTCACCGTCACTTTATAGTCACCACAGATTCTTATTGTTTGATCTTCCTTCACTATTGGCACAATTGGTGCTGCCCATTCTCAAAACATGACCTTCTCCATCGTTCCCTCTTCCTTCAATCTCTGCAGTTCCTTTTCAATTTTGTCTTTGATCGCATAAGGTACTGGTCTGGCCTTACAATACTTTGGACACGCGTTCCCATCGACCACTATTTTAGCTTTTCCTGCTTCGAACGTTCCGAGGCCTTCTTGAAACACTTCTGGACATTTCTTCAACATTTCATTTAGCTTCTGACTTTCGATTGTGTTAACACCGGAATTTCGGGTCCTTTCCGCTTTCTTACGGGTTGTTGCAAACACTTGATGCCAAATTAATTTAATCTTCTGGAGCCAATTTCTTCCAAGCAAATTGGGACTTTTCCCTGCAACTACTATGGCTGATAATGTTTTCCTTTGATCCTTGTACTCCACAGATACCTTTATGGTTCCCAATACTCTGATTTCTTCGCCCGTGTAGGTATTTAGTTTTGCGTTGCTAGGTGTAATCTTTGGTGTTGATTTCAACGTTTTTCTGAAAGTTTGTTCACTAATGACAGTCACCGACGCCCCGGTATCCACTTCCATTGCCACATCTTGTCCATTTAACTGAAGTGTTACACGGTAAGGATCTTGTCTCGGCGTTCCGATGCTATACATTGAATATCTTTCAGCCTGATCTTGATCTTCCATCAGATAATGCGTTGTTTCTCGATCTTTTTTATTATCTGCTGTTCGTTGCCTTTCAGTAGGTCGGTTGGATTCCTTTTGTCGCAGTTTTGCCTTGCATTTCCTCACGATATGACCTTTCTTGTGGCAGTAGAAACATTCTACTTCTTTAAATTTACACTGGTCAGCATTATGTTTACCTCCACATCGGAAACAATCGAACAACGTTTCCATATCATCTCTGCCTTGTTTCTCAACTCTTTGATTAACTTGATGAACGTTTTGTTGATGTGCCGTCTGGCCTCCTTCCAATGAACTTTGCTGAATATCTTTGGCGTTCTTCGCGGCAGTTTCCATGCCCACGGCTACTTCGTACGCTTTTTTGAAGTTCAGTGTCTTCTCAGAGAGTAAACGGCGTTGAATCCTGTCATCGTTAATTCCACAAACCAATCGGTCTCTTAGCATATCCTCTAACGCTCATCCAAAGTTACAATGCTCAGTTAATTGTCTTAATTCAGCCACGTACGTCGCAACGGACTCTTCCTCTCTTCGAAATCTGCTGTTAAACTTAAACCGCTGCACAATTTCGGAAGGTTTTGGGTTTCGATGGCTCTTCACTAGCTCCGCTAACTCATCAAATGTTTTCGAATCTGGTTTTGCGGGAGCTACCAAATTGCGAATAAGCTTGTATGTTTTGGCGCCACATACACTTAAAGTGTTTATGAAACCAATCTTTTGCATATGACATTTTGGTATCATTTAAAAATTTAAAATGAGCTGAGTCCGATGGTTATTTTAGTTTTTTTCGTAAATGCTATAAATCCGAAAATATCTTCCTCTAAAGTTCGTTTTACTGCGAAAGAATTCCTCCAAACACGTCCGGGGCCTGAACCTAAGTTGCAGAAGATGATGACGTCGGTGGTTGTGTAGCGCATAGGTCGTTCGTGAACACGTAGTACAAATTGTACAAATCAAAACATGTCTGATAGCGAGAATTCGTCGAGTGATTCCTTTGAAAAAAGTAATTTTAGCTGGGAAAGTGATTCTGAAGAAAATCTGAGTTACTTTGTCGCCGGAGGAATGTACACACCTTTTACTGGTGAGCCATTAGCTAAGCGCCAAAGAAGAGACGATGGCCATGGCGACGAGGAAGAAAAGGACGAAGATGGCTTGTTGCCATATGACTTAGAGCAACGATTTAGCGGGGAGTTATCTGTGGAAAGCTGGTAAGAATTTACATCGACATCTACATTTTTTTAATTTTATGTATTTGATCTTGTATTTTTATTGCGAATGCAGGTGCTCTTGTGGGAATTGCCAGGTGGAACATTTGATAAACGTTCGTGAATTTCGGTGTTGCTTTGAGGTGTTAGAAGCGACAGGAAAGTTTACATTCATCGGCAAAGATCGAGACTGTATTTTAAACCATGATGATTTCGGTCCTTTAACACATCGTACCGTACTTCTGCAGGCTGGGCCATTGTTACGAGACAAAAATGGCAGGTATTATAAGCAGAAGGAAAGATCGGATAATGCCGAAAACAAGTGAGTGTGCTTGAAAATCAAAGACTTTCTTTATCAACTCGAACGTTTTGCTTTCTTTATTACCGTTCAAATCAGGCGAGTATATAACTGACTATGTACCCAAAATATCTAGATTCCTGAGGGCAATTTCATATCGTTGGTTGGCACGTTGGTTATTCGGTCGAATGGGATGGGAGAATACACGACCTCTGCCAGCTTGCGTGTATGGTCACATAAGAAAAACATTCACGACTTCAGAATCAAAAGGCTATGAGTCTGGAAAAGAACGTGCCGAAGCAGACAACTGAAATGCTAAGGGTAGAAATTTTTTATCACACATTTTTAAATTGTAAATAGAGGGAAATATTTTATAAATATATACAAATTTTATCAATAGCAATGCGTTTTTGGATGGCCTCGCATTGTTTTAAAACATTTTCTGCATTGCCTTGCTTTTTTCTTTTGGCTTGGCTCACTGCTGGTGGAAGCTTCTTGCTGAATTTCCTCCAAATTCATTTGTTCAGCAGCTATATAAAAAAAAAAAAAATCAGTGATCCTTTTACTGAAAAATTCATTATTATTATCTTTATTATTTATGAGTGTATTTTGTTAGCATTGCCTGGTGGAAAAAGTTCTGTTCTTGTTTGCTTTCTCTCATGATGGCATTTAATGGCTTCATCTTTGGAGTGCCTTTGAGGAAATTGGTGAGTCAGAGGTTCAGGGACCTTGGCGCTGTATCACTCTCTCACTGCTTCTCTCTGTGCTTTTGAAGTGCTGAACATTACCATTTTGATATCTGAAACATAACCTTAAAAGAAAATTTAAAGACTTTTAGCAGAGGTATTGTTTCCCCTTTCAAGAACAAGTTTAAGGCCTTTCCAACTGTAATCAGGACCATCAAAACGAACAGTAATCAATAATTACCATAGGTTGGTGGCTCAGCAACCTCCCTCACAACTTCATCTCCCAATTTGAACTTAGGATACACTACATTCACATAATTGGTGCCATCTCTGCTTTTCCTGATTTTTCTTCACAGGTTTTCATTAAAGTGAAGGCTAGCCAATATGTGCCTGTATTATCATAATTGATGTGCAAATAAAATAATGGATTGGCTGTAACAATGGTTGTTTGATAAATCATAAAAACTTGATAATGACATTAAGAGAAATCTTGAAATATTATGGCCTGCTTACCTGCAGTATGTTCCAAGCCATGAGAAGCATAACATTTTGGGGTGCCACTGGTTTAATGTGGAGTGAAACCCCTCCAAGCAGCTGGTATCTGCATTTGGTGAGAGGTGTTTGATGGCATTTAGCAGGGTCTTCTTCATCAAAATGTCATGCATCTTCTCATAAGCTATTGTACCTAGAAAGCAACACCAAATGTAATTATGCAAGCTAAATATGAGCTATAATAAACTGAGATATGATATTGAAAGTGCCTGTTGTCAATAACTGTTGCTGGTTCACCTTTTTTTATCCACTCCTGTGGCTCTATATCACCATGTGCACACTTGGTAAACAAACCATCAGGATGATCACTGTGGCAATCAGAGATGTGGCGGATCAAAGATTTCCATTTTGCCAGTGCCATTGACTGGAACCCTTCTTTAGTGGAGGTGGAACACCAGTATACATGGTTCTTAACTGCCTGAATCCAGTCTGCAATCAATTCACATCCCTTTTGTCTACTGGCAGCAAACATTTTCTTTGAAATATTTTTTGCTATGTGCCATTGGTCAAAATAATGAATTGTAGAGGGGTTCCATTCTCTTATCCATTTGGCAATCCCCTTATGCTGATCAGACACAAACACCTTTATCATGATCTGTCTCTCCTTCAAGTGAGAAAAACACAACTGAGCCCCTTTCAACTCCATAGCATTGCTATTTCCGGTTTGATTAGCCTAAAAATATTTAAATTAGTGTGAAATAACAATAAATTTTCATTTTTATACTTTTGAACAGATATAGTTTAACCTGAAAAAGTAAACAGTTAGGCTAAACACTGGTTTCAATGCACTTGTGCTATAACAACATCAGCACACTGAATATAGCTTGCAAAAGTAAACGTATAATTTATATTTAGTTCTTTTTACAAATTTATTTTTTATTTTTTGACATAATTTAATCAAATAAGAACTCGGTTTAACATTTGAATCTGAACTGTTTATTATTTTGAAGCAATGTAAATTATAAATCAAGCTTAAAACTTTGTATATTCGATTCTAATTTTAACATTCAGGGTTTAACAAAAAACATCCCTAAAAGCCAGCAAGAAAAATATTCACCTGTAAAAGTTTTTATGATCAAACATACCTGTAACAGTTCGAAGTGTACAATTTTCATTTCTGGAAAAGTAAACATTGTATATGCTCCATACTTTGCAGAATGTCCCATTGAGTCAAACCGCCCATCTCCAGCAAAAGCTATTTCATCCATATTTTTAATTTTGCTCAGTAGTGATGACTGGTATCGTTCCCAATGTTCTAAAATAGCTGGGAAAAGGAACCTGCTTTGGTGATCTTTGTTTACCTTCGTCTTCGACCCCATTCGCAGTAAAGTAATGTGTAAGTTTTTCAACATACTCTACCCACTCCTCGTCTTCTTTATATTCTTCAACTTTCCCATAGGTTGCCATCGTCCCAAACGTATAAACTATTAATCCTCCTAGCCAATGTAGTATCTTGCCACCTTTATTACTTGACCATAAAACCCACTTGCTTACAACTTCCGGGGCGGAAGTGAATCTACTACTTGTTAGGGTGTTAGGGTTAGGATTAGGGTAAGGGTAAGGGTTAGGGTTAGGTTTAAGGTTAGGGTTAGGGTCAGGGATAGGGTTAGGGTTAGGATTAGGGTTAGGGTAGAGTATAGTAATTAATGATACAATAAAATACAAATTTGTGAAATTGTTAGAGTTTATTGTGTTTCTGCAAGTTTGCATGCTTTTGAGAAAACAATTTGTTTTGAATAATCAAAGTCAGTGCTAGTTTCTGTACATTTATCGAGTCAATTTGTAGAGATAGAGGTGTTTATTATACCAAACTTGGTTACCACTTTGGCATAGTCATTTTGAACTTCAGTTATCTTGCCAATAAGTACATTTGGGTGTGGTGGGTATTTTTTGTCAACCTTGTTGATTTTTATAGCCACATGTTTACCAATGGAAAAGGAAGCAGGTTTCTTTCGTTGTTTCTTCATTCTATAGTTGTATTTGGACTGATTATGAAAAATTTCATCTTCTGAATGTGTTCGTTTTGTAGCTGCTGGAGTGTTGGGGGTTACTATTTCAGTTGAATCGAGTAGGTGACTTTGCTCTTCTTCTTGTTTATGGATTTCTTTATTTGGTTTTATGGAAAAGATAATCTCGTATGGGGTTTTCTTGGTGGCTGAGTGCACGGTTATGTTTTTCTTATATGCTGCTTCGTTCAGGATTGTACACCACGTTTGGTTATTTTTTCCTTTATCCTGAAGTATGTTTGACATGTTTTCTTTTATTGTCTTATTGTTGCACTCTACTAGACATTGTGTTGTAGGTGTTCGAGTGTTACCATGAACTTGCTTGATCGAATTTCTTTCACATAAGTCAGCCATTTTAGTGTTTTTAAATTCCGTTCAATTGTCTGAATGAAAAACTGTTGGGAATCCAAATAGAATTGCTGCTGTACGGCTTCTATGACCTCTTCAGTCCGCTTTGAATGGAGTAGGTGAAGCCATGAAAACTTGGAATAATGGTTTATGACATGAAGTACCTACTGGTGAGGCGTTGTACAACTATTTCAAGGTATCTTATGAAAATCAATCAAATCTATTTTGATGTGTTTCAAAAAACCATCAGTAATCAGTGGCTTCAGCACAGGTTTCTTGACACGATCTGTGACACTCTTCTGTTGTAAATGCAGCTTACACAGAGAAACAAAGAGTTGAATGACATCCTGTGAAATTCCACTAAAGGATTCACGAATATATCGTTCAGTTTTGTCTCTACCTCGATGTGCTATTGCTGAATGCTCTGCTGTAAGTGTTTTGAAAAGATCTCGCTTTGGAATAATGTATTTGCCATCTTTAGATATGATTTTACTGTTCTCTATACCCCAACTTCTTACGCTTAATGGTATCGATATCTGTTTTCTTGAGCGTAGTGTCGTTGTTATCGCCATTGGTTAACCATGTTTTTGCTGCATCATAAAAGTCATCATGAATAAATACAGTAACGTTGCTATTACGTCCTTTCGTTGAAGCTTTAAGTTCAGAAAGTTTTCGGCAGAAAAGTTCTTCGTTTACACAAGAAACTACATTCGATTCAGCCATGTTGAAAACAAGTCCGTATTTGGTACTTCTGCGCATGCTTGAATAATAAAATACGATGACGTAATGTATTTGAGGCATTAATAAAATATAATTTAATGTGTGTCTGTCAACGCAATTGTTGGTGGCCAAGCGGTTAAGGTCATGGGATTGCATGCAAAAGGTGAGAGGTTCGAATCTCGGCAATGTAAGGAGAGACAGATAAAGATAAGTATGTTTGTGAGCTAGGTAGTTAGGTAGAAAGACAGTTAGGAATGGATGTAAGAAATGGAGAAGGGGTGGGAAGGGTAGGGGACAAAGAAATGTGTAGAGGAAAGGGAAAGGTGGAAGTTATTTAATTTTTTAATGCCGCTCCAGTCCTCAAACTTATAAATCGCTTTTAAGAATCTTACATATTCAAAATATGACCTAAGTTAAAAGTTTTAAACTAGGTTAAGACTTCTAAGCTAGGTTAAAAAGTGTCAACCTAGGTTAACAATTCTAAGCTAGGTTAAAAAATTTCATCCTAGGTTGAAATTTTTGACCTGTAACATATCCATGGATTGCGCTCACTCAAGAATGCCGTGTGCAAGCTCGGGGACTGGTATGTTGTTGACCAAACCTTAGGTTACTTGGGTCTGTATTGAAGCAAATCTGTTTGGTCTCGTTCTTTCTTCCATTTTTGTGGATCTCTCATACGTTGTTTACATAATTTGAACACTGAAGCCAATAAATGATTTAAGACCGGCAAACAAAATGGCTTTCTTGGTGCTTGCGGCTGGTTTCACTTTTGGAGGCCATCTTAGTAACTTGACAATTTATGACTTGAAACAGCAGTTCTCAAAGTTTGCTTCTTGGAATATGCATTGGCCAACTGTTTATTTGTTGCAGCAACGCTTTGTTTTGGTTCTTTCTGATAAATATGAACAAAACACGTAAGGGAACTCGCTTGCTGCCAGGACATTTGCGGAGCGACTATGTGTAAACGACATTCTTTGGTGAAGTTGAATAGATGCTGACTTGTACAAATCTTGAGACTTTTAACGTTCTGGATATCACTTAGCTGAGCTACACAATCACAGGTAAGTCTGAATCGAGTAGCTTTGAAATACAAGTTCTGCGAACGGAACTGTTTTGAGCAGCTTTCAAAAGTGGCTTCCCGACTTCATTCTTCCCTAAGGGAGACTTTGTACCAAATATTGTCGCCTGGATGTATCTGGGGTTTATTGGTAAAGTAGAATGAAGATTCTGGTTCATTCATCTCTGCAGGATGATGGCTTTTGAATATTTTTTAGTATTTAACCTGACAGCGTTCATGGTCAATTGTTTGAGAAGTGAGATAAAACACTCATCGTCCAGAAGACTTGTCCAGGCTGCAACAGACTTTTGGATGTTCTTTCCGCTTTCCACACAAGAACTTCATTGCCTCATTCAGGATTGTTCTCCGTAGGAAATGTCGCTCCAATGAAGATGTCGGGATATATTTCTGGCTGGAAACAAAAAATGCAAGGTAAACAACCACATGGTAAAACGCTGCAAAGTTACTTGTTTTTGGTCACCAAACCATCCTTCGGCAAAACAATTGTCCACTTCAGTCTTCCTCAATTCTCAGGTAGTTTATCGATGATGAACTTTACCGTATTCGACCAGTAATTCTTTCATCAGGATTTAAAACAGGGATCACGGAGCATTTTTATTGGGGGGGGGGGAACTGACGTCATGGGTGTATTCTTCCACCCGCATATTTGAATCTTGAAATGGTTATGTGCCAAATCCAGTTTTATATTTCTTGAGACAAAACTGTGACGTGTATTATATTTTCGCTCTTTATCAATGAATGAAACTACAACGATCGATGACAAGTAAAATACGAATATTTTCTCCGCAATTACATATCGTGCTAGAAATACGTTTACGCCACAAACCCTCGCCCACTCTTCCAATACATCTCTCGAGAATCCAGGTAACATTGATAATTTTTCAAAGTTGTCAAAAAGACAAATCGTCCTTACCATAACTAGAAGAGGTAATGCAACAAAGAAAACACAATATTTGGCCACAAATATTAACAACCCAAACTGGAAATTATTTTACATTTAAACTGCTTGTCATATTTATGTTTAAAATTTCTATTCTGTTTTATTAAACAAACAAAACAACAAAACGTTTGCTGAGAATAACCTTCAACGGTTTAATAAATGGTAAGAGATCCATTCTGACAATTCTACTGCTTATCAATGGATGTTCATAGCAAGACCCTGTATTAATTGCGATCTTGAGATATTTCAAGTCGTTTTCCAATGAAACTTTTCACTCGTTTTGCTTTAAAGAAAGATTTTTTTATTAGATAGGCAGGCTTTCTGTCTTAAAATTGGATCATTCTCAAAGGTTACCGGTCGGATATGAGCATCACGTACAGCTCATGAGTGAAAACTTTTTTTTCATATTTTTTGTCTTAAAAAACTGATAAATTATATATTATCTCAAAGTTGGTTGAAAATGTCTATTAGAAGTGCTATGAAGAAGATTTATGCTAAGTATTCATAAGGAGGTGCAACACTTTGTTGACGAAGATGAAACGAATTACTTAATCTTCGTTTAACGAATTACTTAATCTTCGTTTCAAATACTTCTGAGTTACTCGACATCTTAGAAGAGTGAAACTTGGCAAAAACTGTAGGACCTGCTTGCATTTTTGTCAATAAAAGTTTGAACATCAGAGGCCATTGGAAATTTACCGTTGCTACGGTCTGGATCCAAATAACAAAGCATTATTACGCAACAAGTGAGAGTCAGACAAAAGCTTATTGACTTTAAATTAGCCACCAATGCAGCCGATCAAACTTCCGCTTTGGAAAACGTTGGGGGCCTACAGCCCCCTAGGCCCCCGGCTCCGCGGTCCATGTAAAAAAACTCTCAAGAAAGTGTAAAAGTTTAAGACCGTGTTCTTTTTGCAAATTCACCGTTGAACCCTTTGGATTGAGGTGCCGCTGAGTGCTTTTGTTGAAAATACGTAAGAGTTGCAGGTAAGTAAGCCATTTTTCTATTTTACGAAAGTTTTACAGAGGAAAAAAGTACGTCTTTTACTTCCTTCTTCTCGGTCTTCTTTCGACAAAACTTGCACAACGTTTGCTTGTCGTATTTTGTTGTATGTTACGTATTTTTCCGATTTTTGGTCAGCAATAAAAATACTGAACTCTTTCATGTTTTGTTTATTTATTTCGTTAGTTTCGTAATTCGTTTCATCTTCATCACCAAAGTCTTGTACCTCCGGATGAATAATTAGTATGAATCTTTATAATAGCACATCTTAGACATTTGTAACCAGCTTTGAGATAATGTAGAATTTATTAATTTTTTAAGTCGAAAAAAAAATTTAATAAACAATATTCAATCATGAGATCGGAACAACTTGATACGAACATCCTTTAATTAGCAGTAGAATTTTCAGAATGGATCTTTTATCATTTTTTAAACCGTTAAAGTTTATTCTCACCAATCGTTTTGTTTTAATAAAACATAATCGAAGTTTTAAACGTAAATATGATGACAAGCAGTTTAAATATAAAATAATTTCCAATTTGGGTTGTTATATTGTAGTAGTCTGTAATGTCCGGATTCTGTCACTCCTTTTTCAACACATTTTCAAATTTGGTCAAAATTTTTCAAAGTGTCGTTGGGGAAAACCCTTTTTATTGACGGCGTCATTTTCGGTTTCGCTTACTTAACTTCCGGTCGCTTTTATGAATTTAATTACGTTACCAAGAATTTCAACACATTTTGAAAACAGGTCAAAATTTTTCAAAGTGTCTTGGGGAATAACCTTAACATTCTAAACATTCCAAACATTCCTAATCTCCCTAACAACCAGCCTAACTCGATGTCAACTTGAACAGCTCGATGTCAACAAAAAAACTATTTTTAGTTTGCTCCGTTGTTAGGGAGATCTGGAATGTATGGAATGTGGGGAAAACCCCCCGCCATTAAGTTTGGGGTCTTTAACGTCAAACAGTGAACAAAGTGAACAATTCTTCGGTTCCATCACATTTTAAAAATAGAACAAAACTTTATCGGCAAACAGCGAAGCAAGTAAACGCTTCTTTGCCGATAAATTGTTTTAAACAGTGAGCAAAGCGAACGCTTCTTCGCTGATAAATTATCTCAGGGGAATCACCCGAAGAACATTTTTCACATTCCATACATGCCTAATCTCCCTAGCAACCAGCCTAACTCGATGTCAACAAAAAACTATTTTCGGATTCGCCGGTTGTTAGGGATATCTGGAATGTATGGAATGTGGGGGACAGCGTCGCTGCTAAAGTCCCTCAACATTTTGTTTGGAAATTTACATATTTTGAAAATAAAATAAATTCAATAAAAATATAAATAAATGGGGAACAAACAATCAACTTTAAAACCTGAAAAAATTATTGAAAAAAATCATAAAATATTTAAGAAAAAAGCATTCAAGTTTGGTTTTTCAGTAGGAGCAGGGCAAGCATATGATATTGAATGTAATATTCAATTTGGAACCGCTTCAGCAAAACAATTTATTTTTGATAATATGGATGAAAATTTAAAATTAGTTGGTAGAAATGTTATAAAAAGTATTCAACAAAAAGCAAAAGAAAAGGAATCAAATCTTGTTAAAGAGGTCCCTGAAATTTTAAACAAATCTTTAGACACAAACGATAAAAACGATAAAGATGATAAAGAAATGACAGATGAAATTAAAGATGATAAAGAAATTAAAGAAGAAGTAAACGAGTTTGTAAAATCAACTCTTGAGTGATAAATTATTTTATAAATTTTATAATACAATATATATTATAAAATTATTCATGTTTGGCTTGTTGATGCTTCATTATCGTCTTTTTTATTCCGCTTGCGGTCCGTAGGTTTTTCACATGTCGTCGCTGTGCTCTGTTTTTTAATAACATGTTTTCCAACTGTAACTCCACCAGATAATATTCCAAGATATGGTAAATATGGACTTAGTTTTTCAACTACAGATTTTACATCTCTTTTTAATAATTTATCTTTAACCAGTTCTTTTTCCAATTCTTCACTACTTTCAATTGCGTCTAATCCGCCTAATAAATCTGCAAATTTACTAATAAGTAAATCGGTTAAAAATACATTTGCTTTTTCTGCTTGTTTTACTTCATATTCAGCATGAATTTTTAATATAACTTTATCACTTGCTTTTTTCAAATTTTGCACCGATTGACTAATTTCACCATCTTCAGACAATCTTATCAATTCTTCACGTTTTTTCATTATTTCTTCTTTTTTATGCGGTTCATGATTCACGCCAGATTCGCTGTTTGCGGTTGTTGAAGATATTAGAGGAACTTCTACATGTTCACTATTTTCACTCATTTATTTTATAACCAAATGGAAAAATTAAATTAATTTCTAATCTTGAATATTTCTTGGTTTTTAATGTTTCTAAAATTTTATCCAATTCTTTTTTACCTTCCGCCGTGCGGTCGCCTACATCTAAATATTCTTGAATTATTGTTGTCATATCTTTTTTATTTGGGTTATAAAATGTGACTAATTTTGAAATATTTTCTCTAAATGGTTTAGCAATAGATGTCAATTGTTGAGTGATAACAACAACAGAAAGATTATAATGTCTTGCAGAAAATCCTAATTTAACCAACTCACTTGTTCTATTTTTAACATTTTTACCACTTGCACAATCATCAAGAATAATAAGACTTTTAGCTCCTTTTGAAAATTCAAGTATAAATTTTAACCAATCTTCAACGTTATCTTGATCACAAGGAATAGCAATAAAATCTTCATCTTTATCATATTTCCAATTTTCATAAGTTTTATTCCATTCAAATGTCGGACAAACTAAAAAAACATAATCAAAATAATTTTTATATTTATTTTCTATAAAATCTAAAAGATATTTTGTTTTTCCACAAGCAGTCATTCCAACAATTATCATATTAAATGGTTTTTTGTTACCCACTTCGTGTTCAGATTTGCTGTCATTCATTTTTTATTTTTCAAAAATCCTTGATTTTTGTTTTCAAAATTGAATTGGAGACAAATCTTTATTTACAATGTTTAACAATCCATCACTTATCACAAATATATGACACATTACATTTGCAGAAATGGCAGTTTTTTTAATTTCTAGCAACAATCCAGACTGTGTGTTTACAAATTTTTTACCAGTTCCATAAACAAAGTTATCATCTAATGTTCTTAAATCCACACATAATGCAAATGAATCTTTATAAAATTTTTCAATACTCATAACTGCATCACTACCGCCATATCCTCCGTGAAATATTCTAAATGCCTCTTCAAAAAATCTTCTTTTTGGCATACCTTGAGAATATATACTATTTGGCACTCCTTCAACACTAATTTGACGTCTGTTATATTTGGATAAACAAATTGTTCACTATCTGTGATAGTTTTATTTCTAAATAGCAACACAACTGCTTTCATACTCTTCCGTGGAATATTTATGGTTTCATTATGTAAAGTTGCATCTTTATTCCATTCTACTGTTTTCATCAAAGTTACATAATTATATGATAATGATCTTCCTGTAGTGTAATTTGATAAAACATCAATTGCCAAATCTTGATTTTCAATCGTTTCATACTCTAATTCTAAATTTTCCAAAGTATATCCCCCAACACTACTGCCAGACTGTGCTACCATAATTTCACTAGCTTTTGGAAAAGTTAAAATGTATTGAAAATTATTAATCATTCCGTAAGGGGCATATAGTCCATGATCTGAAAGTATTTTTTCTAATTTTAAACACTGTTTTGTTCCATAAATATCTTACATTAATTTATCAGAAGCTTTTTCTGCATTGCCACTTGTTGTTCCAGAGTCATCTTTTGAAATTAATTTTCTGAGGTTTTCTCGGGCAATGCCGTATTCAACCATATCTGCTCTTTCAAATTCAGGCTTCCAGAGATCTTTGTAAATTTTTAGTAAAGATTCTCCACTATTATCGTAAACAATTTCTCCAGCAAATTTAACAACCAATCTTTTCTTTAACAATTTTGATAAATTATTTAAAAACCACGATTTAGTATTTGCATTTTTAAAATTAAATAACAGTTTTAATGAATCAGGAACAAGACACAAATTAGGATTTAATTTTGGAATATCTATATAAAGTTCTTCTTCAGGATTTACTTTATTCGGATTCAAAGTTACAACATGCCTAGTTCTGTTTCCTTTAATTTCACTCATTTTTGATCTTTTATATCCTGGATATAATTCGTTTACTCTATTCATTTTTTATTATACAAAAATTAAAAATTTTTGTTTTATAAAAAAATTTTATTTAATATATCAGAAGCGCTCGCTTCACTCGCTATGCTGTTTTTTATTGTCCTTTCGGTATTCTTTATATTCTTCATATAAAAAGTAAGTAATTGCAATAGCTAATATCCATAGATTTTTAGCAAGAAAGGCAATACCTTTTGCACCCCATGATAATATTTGAGAAATTAAATTTAAAACTGCTGAAATGACTGCACCAAAATTTTTACCTATATTTGCAATTGCTTTTCCTAAATTTCCAACCGCTTTTGTGCCTTGTTTTAATGCATTTCTTGCCCTTATAACTATTGCTGTAATTATACCTGCTACAGAAATAGCAACTGCTGATAAACCTAATAAATTTTCTTTTGCCCATTTTTTAAATCTTTCTAATCTTCCATAGTCAGATTCTTCAGCATTTTCATTTAAAATATTTATTCCTTCTTCACTAATTGGTCTTTCATTATTTTCAAGTCTCATTTTATCTGCTTGAAGTTTTGCAATTTCTGAAAAACTTTTATATATACTTTTTTGGGGTTCAGCTGTTTCTAAATCAGATTTATTTTTCCAATGTTGATGCTCTCTATCAAATCCATCAATTTTTCCACGTATAACTTCTTTTTTTTCATTTTCTGACAGCTTAGAGTCAATACCCTCCTAATATACTAGTCCTCTAAATTCTCTTAATTCATTTCTTTCAAATAATGTTCGTCTTGGATCCTGTTCATTATCAATGAATTTTTTTAAGTTATTTTCACCAATTATATTATCAATTTTAGTTTGAATTTCTAAAATAGAATCATCAGTGATAGAATTAATAACTTCATTGTGATTCGCAAGCTCAATTTCAAAATCACCACGCTCCGCGACGGCTACGCCGATTCTTTGTTCTATTACTGCACTTGGAGTTTTTTCATATTCTTTTTTTGCTTTTTTCATATAATCATTAAATTCATCAACATATTTCTTATTTTTTCTGGTAAATAACTCTGGTTCATTGTTGGTATTGACATTACCAATTTTTTCACCTTTGAAAATAATTGAAACATTGCTTGCGCCAGCTTTGCTGTTTCCTTTTTGGTCTCTTACAGATGTTTTATCCAACAATATACTATTATTTGGCCCATTTTTCTTTTCAAGTCGAATTTTAAATATTTTTTTAAAACTTAGTTTTCTATCATTAGTTATTATCGATTTTACATTTGTCATTCTTCTTGATATATTCACAGGTGTTTCTCTTGAAAGAGAGCTTTGCTCGCCGCTTGCGCGGTCAACCCTATTAAATTTTCTTTTTGGATTTTCTGTGTTTATTATGTTTATACTTCTATTATGACCCTCAGGGTTGTCTTCACCGCTTGCGGCCCGTAGGTCATCCCCACCAAAACTTGTTTCCCCTTCTTCTTCTTCTTCTTCTTCTTCCATGTTTCTATTTCTCATTTCAATATCATCAAAACCTTCAGACATTTATTTGTTTATTTATTTTATTTAATTTATCACGACTGCTTTGCTGATGCTACGCTTCGATGTTTTGAATATTTTCTTCTGGTATCCAAGAATTGTGTTTGTTATCATAACCTAGCCACTTTACCAACACCATATTTTTACCTTTGACTTTTTTCCTTTTTAATATTTTCTCAACTCTATACACATCATCCTTGATATCCACAGCAGATAATTCCTGTTTATAAAATTTTCCAATAATTGGTTCTCCCTCATGATCTTCTATTTCATACATGTTTGGATCACCTCTAAATACTTTTACAATTTTAAAAATTTCTTCTGTAAAATTAGCTTCATAACCTTTAGTAAAGATATTCTTATATTTAGAAATCCTAACAGTATCACCAATTCTGAATTTAGGTAAAGGTAAATCTCCTAATGGGTAACCATATAGTGTAATCCACACTTGGTCTTTGTTAGACTTGTTCACATCAGCAGGTTTCATTAATATACTAATGTGTTTAGTATGGTTATAATTATCTACAAGTTCATCTACGTGGTCAATCCAATTATAAGTTCCTTTACTGTAGAAATATTTCGACATGGATGTTTTTAGAGTTCTGTTAAATCTTTCAACTATAGCTGCTTTTCTATCAGAGTTTGTGGAAAAATATTCAACATTATGTTTTTTCAATAGTTCTTTTACACCTACATTGTAAAATTCTTTTCCTTCATCAAATTGAGCGACTTTTGGGTATTTACCAAATCTTTCTTTAAATTGTTTTAATAATTCATCCACAGCTTTTGTCATGTTTTTAGTATCTTTTCTGTAAACAGGAATAGCGAATGCATATCTACTTAAAATTTCAACAGCTGTCAGTATCCAAAAATATCCTTTGTTCTGGTTTTTATATTTTCCCATATCAACCAAATCCATTTGTATTTGATCAGCTAAATCTTTGACAAATGTTCTTTGGAATTTATGCCTTCTAACAATTGGTTTGTATCTTGTAAAAGTATCTTGTGTTTTTAACCAGTCTTGCACAATTTTTCTACTAACGTTTAATCCCTTTTCTTTTGCTTTTTGATAAAGTCTTTCTGCAGATTGATAACCTGTTTCTGGGTTGTAGTAAATGTCTCTCAATTCTTGTTCAATAACAACTTCTTTGTCGCTAACTTTGTTCATTTATTTTTTAATATTGTAAAAATAAACAATGAATCAAAAATTGGTGGAAGAAGCTTCAAAAAAATTTTATGGAAAATATTATGATCTTGTTAAGAAAGAACAAAAAATTGTAGATAAAAAATTAAAAAAAAATTTTTAAAAAAATATCCTTATGCAGATTTGCAAAGGTTTAACTTCACTCAAGATTATACAAAAGACGGAAGTTTTAATGGAACAAAAATCTATTTTATTAATAATGATGTTATACAAACTGATATTTCCTCAGATACTTTTAAAAATGATCCAAATATGACAAAATATCTTTATATTAACCGCAAAAGCGGGCCGCAAAGGAAAATCGGAGGAACTGTGCAAGAATTACCAAAAGGTAAAAGACATGTTGATTTTACCGGAAAATCATATTATTGGGATAATTTTCCAATAGAATATGTCTTAAATTATCCTATAAATCAGTTTAGGATTTATGTAAACAATACAGATTATTTTCAAAGCAATTTACCTATATTAAATTCGCCACGTGGTATAACTACAGATGATAATGCAAAATGGTCACTTAATGAACCATATTTTCAAAGCATTATAGGAACATGGATTGCAACTTATGGATGTGGAATTTCAATACAACATTTATTATTTAGTTCAGATGTGCCAAAACAAATTACATCATTTGTGAGATTTCATCTATATTTTACAGTTAGAAGAATTATGTGGCAATTGAGAAATGGTGATGATAAAACCTTTTATAAATTTAATGCTGGTTTTTTAAAAGATCACTATCCAAAATGGACATGGCAAGAAATTTTAAAATATAAAAATGAACATTTAGGACAAGACGTTGTTGGAGTAAGACCATGGGAAAGATATAAACACGGTCCAGGACAAATTAGAGACACACAAAATGATTATAAAAAATTTGTGCCAAAAATATCAAATGGGCTTACAAAAAGTGGCACAGAATTGCTAAATCACAGCATTGAAGCATATATTTATTCAATCCTTGGAGCACAAGCTAGAACTAGACAAAGTATTTTTGGGCCAAGAGCTTCAGCATTAGAAACACAAAAAGTTTTTAGACAAATTGTTGAAGATTCTATAATAAATTATGATACAACAACATGGATTAACAATATGAATCAAGCAATTTCATCAACTAATGTAGTTTTAAATACTGCTATAAGTCCAACTTTATGGCTAATTCCGAGCAGTTTAATTATTTTAAAAAATCCTATTGATGGTTATAATAATAAATTAAAAGTTTCTGATGAAAATATGGTTTTTGGAATTAATGAAAATTTAAATTATTACGGGGTTAAAGAACAACCAATAAAAAAACAACTGGGAGCGCATGACTTGAAAAAATTAGAAACATTAGGAACTGAACAACAACCAAAGACCAATAAACAGCCTTTGGTTGCTAAAGTAACAAAAAACAGCAAACAGTTGAAAACCGGCGGAGCCGGCACAAGCGCTGCTATAACAACAGCCACAGCCCCTACGGGTGATAATTTAATTGTTTTATCTTTATCAATAATTGGTGGAATTTTAATTGCACGGTACGTGCTCTGAGAAACAAAGTTTCGAATCAAAATATATATTATAAAATAAATGACAATATCTTTAAAAATCTTCATCACAAAAGATGAAAACTCAGAAAAAATAATTCCATTAGACGAGCCACTTATATTAACTAATTGTAATAAAATGTTTGTAAAATCAGTAAGTATATTTTGGAATTTTAATAATTTATATAAAAATATTCATCATTTTAGTTATGATACACAAGGTGCTAATAGAAAAATTGACTTCAAAGATGGATATTATACCTTTAATATTTTAAAAACTGAATTAGAAAATGTCGGCGCAATTGAACTGGAACAAATTGATTTTTCTGGAAAATGCACAATAAAATCGGATAAAACATTAAATTTGAAAACATTTGGACCAATCATAGGATTTTCTGAGAATAAAGTAATACAAGCAAATACTTCAACAGAAAGCGACAATGTAGTAAATATTAATAACAACTTGGAATATGTAAACATAAGCTGTAATATAATTGATAAAAGTGAAAATTTTTTGTAAATGGTAAAAGAAGTAATGTACTTATTCAAGTTCCAATTGAATCTGAACAAACATTAAAAGGCAGTGTTTCTAAAATTTATCCACCTGAAGAAACAGGAGAAATTAAATTATCAAATGGAGTTTATAATGAATTAATATTCAAAGTAGAAGGAAACCATGGTAGTGGTCCACAAGGTGGTTCATCATCAATAGGAAATGTTTTATTGGAAATTATTATTAAATAAATGAGTTTATTTTACGGATATGAAAGCAAACATAGATCTGATGTAACAGGAAAGCTGTCTACTACAGGTGGGGATATGACAGGAGACATTAACATGGGCTCACACCATATAATAACATCAGTTGATCCAACGGAAAATGCACATTTGGCAAGAAAAAAATACGTCGACGACAAAGTTGAAAGCAGTAGAGGAGGAACTTCAGCATTTCTATCAAAAACAGGAGGCACAATGACAGGAAATATAAGAATGGGAAATAACAGAATTACAACAACTGTGACTCCTGTGAGTGATAAAGACCTTTGTAGGAAAAAATATGTGGATGATCAAGATTCTAGAAAGTTATTAGTAACAGGAGGAACAATGTCTGGAAATATTGTCATGGGAAATAATAAAATTACAACAACTGCAGATCCTAAAGGTGATAAAGACCTTTCCCGTAAAAAATATGTTGATGATCAAGACAATTTAAAGTTAAATTTATCTGGAGGAACCATGCCAGGAGATTTAAATATGGGTACAAATAAAGTAATTTCTTCTTCAGATCCAACTGATGATACTCACTTGGCAAGAAAAAAATATGTAGACAATCAAGACAATTCTAAATTATCTTTAACTGGTGGTACCATGTCAGGAGACTTAAATATGGGTACAAATAAAGTCACATCGAGTGCAACACCTTCAAATAATAATGATCTGACAACAAAATCATATGTTGACGGAAACTTTATAAATATTAAAAATGGTACATTTTATGGTAATAGAATAGATGAATTAAAGGGAAATCTTTTAACAAAAGATTTTCAAATTTTTACCTAAAGAGATCCAAACCATTACAATTCACTTACAAGAAAAAAATATGTTAATGATGAAGATAATAAGAAATTAAGTTTGACAGGTGGAACAATGACAGGAAACATTGTTATGGGATCAAATAAAGTGACTACAACTTCAGATCCCACAGATGCTACTCACTTGACAAGAAAGAAATATGTAGATGATGAATTGAATAAAAAGGTTAACAAATCAGGAGGAACAATGACAGGAAATATTATCATGGGAAATAATAAAATTAGAACAACTTCAGATCCTACAAATGATACACATTTATCAAGAAAAAAATATGTTGATTACCAAGATGATACAAAATTATCCCTGAATGGTGGAAACATGACAGGAGATATTAATATAAGAAATCATAAAATTATTAAAAATTCAGATCCAACAGAAAATACACATTTAACTAGGAAAAAATATGTGGACAACCTTGTTAATGATAAAACCGAAACGGTGCGCACTGCGCTTAAAAATACTGCCCACCAATTAAACCTCATTCAAAGTTACATATTAAATTCTGATTTTAATTTTTGTGGTGAAATTTATGATCGAACAAGTTATTTAAAATATGACGGAACAGATAAAAAAATAGAAGTTTGGTATTATCAATCAAAAATTTCAGATGAAAATTTTACAGAAACCGACAAATCAAAACAACCTATTTTAAAAAATTCTAGGTATGTTTCAAACCCAGGGACCGCAACACGGAAAAAAATTTTATTCTTTCACGGACTTAACAGCAAAATGAGTTTAAATTTAAACATCAATACTCAATCAGGAAAAAAAGATTATTTAAATTTTTTCCTTGTTTATTTAATTTTGGATTATACTCTCAATTCTGACAGAATGACAATATTAATGGGGAATAAAAATACAGATCGAAATAATTGGAGAGGATTTGGATATAAAAATGAAAATAAATTTGTTATATATGGTGGAGGAACAACAGACTATTACGAGATAGATAAAAGTTATTTTCCAATTAAAACAAATATTTTTGAAAAATACAAAGTCCATTGCATAAGTGTTCATATTGACGCGGAAAGTAATCCAAAAACAAATAAATCAAGTTTTTGGGCAAATGGAAAATTAATTAAAGATTTTACATCTCGTGCAATAACAAGTGGAACAAATAATTTACTTTTTGGATCTGATATTTCAAAAAATACTTTTATATTTGAAGGAGAGATTTTTTGCACTTCTATATTAACTGAAAGAAAAATGAAAGAAAAAGAAATTTTAATAAATCATGTTGCATTGTGTAAAAAATTTAATGTAGATTTTGATGAATCTATTTTAAATGATTTGTAGAAATCGGAGATTTCTGCAGCAAAGCCGTAACTTGAATCGGAACTGTTATGCTTGTTTAAAATTTGTTTGAAGTAGATTGTAAGTTAATTTTAAATACACTTGTGACAACTTGTAATAACTTTGAATAAATTTTAAATAGACTTGTAATAAATTTTAAATACACTTACAATAAATTTTAAATAAAATTATAAAAAGATAAATAAATGAGTGAACAGAGTGACCAAAGTAAACAAACGGTGAAGCTGGACGAAGTGAACACTTCTGATAAACAGCCTTTGACTGATAAACAACCAAAGGTTGATAAAGTAACAGCAGTTGAAAAAACTGCTAAAGTAAAATATCCAAGAAAAGTAGAATTGGGAAAAAGATTGGCAAAAATTTCAAGAGAAGCAAAAGAAAGAAAGGCAAGACAACGAAGCGAAGTAGAAAACAAACAATCGCCCGAAGAAAACCGCGCAAGAGTCCATTTTGCAAAAGAAATAACTGACTACATAGATTTTGGATATTTTATTGGCGGTGTGACGCTTGTTGCCACACTTGGAGGGTTATATTATTCATATAAAAGAGACGAAAGAGAAATCAAAGAAGAAAAAGACAGCCAAGCTTACAAGTTCATAAATAATGTAAAAGAAAAGAATGACAGTAGCACCTCTCAAGGTAGAGAAAAAAAACCTCAAAGCGGCCCACCAAGGTGTTCTATTGAAAACCTGTAAGGAAGCAAACCGTGAAACGGACCTTACAGGTTTTTAATAAAAATTTTTTTATGTATATAAATAAATGACCGAAATGAATAGAAAAGAAGTTATGAATGAATTATATGATTCTACACTAATTACATTGGGTGCTGTGGGAATTGGAATGATAACAAGAAGAGTATTTAGTGATGGTTTGTCAACTCCGGCTAGTTTAGTGCCTACTTTAAAACTTACAGCAGCTGTAGGATTATCAACACTTGGAATTAAATATGCACAAGACAAAAAGTGGCTTCCTACGGATCCTTTCAAATCTTAGAAAGCAAACAAAGTGAGCAAAATAAAAAAATTAAATAAAAATAAATGGAAACAGTAATTGGAGGACTTTTTAATGCAGTTGCTTTTGCAGGTGCTGGATTTTTATTTTCAAAATTAAATCATTCTGGATATGAAAAAGAGATAAAAAGACATAATGAAGCAATGGAAGAATTAGCAAGAGATAAAGAAAAATGGTATGAAGAACAAGTGAAAAGAAAAAAAGAAATTGAAAGATTAAGACAACAATTATCTGATGCAAATGCAGATATAAATCGAACAAACACAGCATTAAAAACTCTTGTGCGTGTGAAAAGTTTAGAGAAAGAATACAGTGAATCTGCCGGAAATGACCCAAAATTGGAAGATTATTATAAACCATCAGATCAAATGAAAGAATATCAAAATGTTGCTTTTTTTCTGGTTGGAATCTCAGGAGGCTACATAGTTTACAAATTTATATAACGGTATAAATAAAATAAATGAACATTTTTGAATTTATTTTAGATTACTTTAAAAACGGAAAAATTGATAAAAAATATAATAATTGGTTAAAAGGTGAAAATGTTTATAATTTATTTAAAATTGCCTTTAAATATTATAATTTTCTATTTGATTATTTAAATTTAAATGGTTTTAATTGTAATTGTATGGAAAACTTTAAAAATTTAATAAATTTGGAGATTAAATTATACAAGATTTACAAGATTCAGAAAAGAAAAATACCAACTTTTAACTCATATATTTTTGTTTTTTAAGAAAAAAAATTTGTTCTTAAATAAAAAATTATATATAATAAATAAACAATCAAAGTCATTATACTATTAAACAATTGAAAGATATTGCAAAAGAAAAAAAAATAAAATATTATAAAACTTACAAAAAAAATGAGCTTGAAAAAATACTGGGTTTGGAAATTAGTAAACCTAATGAAAAGTTTGAAAAATATTGCAGAGAAAAAATGAAAAAACCAACACCAATAATTATTATAAACAAAGAAACAGGTGAAATTTTCAATTTTAAAAGTCTTTATTCTGCCGCAAAAAATTTTAACCTAAATGCAGAAAGCATCAAGTACAGAATTAAAGCAAAAAAAGATTTGAAAATTAATGACCAAGCATTTTTGGTTTTTGCTGAATAAGCATTTTGCTCTTAAGGAAAAATTTGTATATAATAAAAAACAATGAATCAAGTAGTCTCAGAAAAAGTTGTTGAAATATTTTTAAAACCAGAAAATTATGAAGATTATGATAAAGACCATTTATATTATATTTTTACTAATGAAATTTCTAAACTTTCAGGTGAAGGAGAATTATTACCACATCATGAATTTACAATAAATTATGATGAAAAATTTTGTATTTTTAGTGATTTTGATATTGATTATGAAGCTGAAGAAAAAATTTATACAAATTATAAAATTATTTTGAAACCAAGACCAAAAAGATTAAATTTATTAATTAATATTTTTATATTTAATTATTGAAGACCTTTGGTGTGTGGTTAAGAATAAAAATCAGATGATTTTTATTCTTTTTTTTTTTGCATCATATTGCATTTAAAGAAAAAATAAACATATAAGAATAAATACAACAAAAAATTTATTGGACACAGATGTCCCTAATATTAATACACCTTTATTAAAACCAAAAAATGTTTATAAAAGGGGTAATCTACTTGATACACCAAATCCTGGTTATGATTTTAAAACCATATTGGAGCCAACAAAATATGTTTCAAAAATTAAAAGTTTGATTGAAAGGTCTAAAGAAAAAGCAAATAATTTATTTAACAAGTCTAAAGAAGAAGTACTTAATTTATTTGATAAATATAGAAATATTGTAAACAAAGGAACAGAAAAAATAACAAATTGGTATAATCATTTAAAAGAAAATGTTTTATATATATTTAACAAAATACAGGAAAAACCGCAAATGGTTGAACCAAAGTTTAAATTGGATAAAGAAGCTTTGAAAGTAACAAAAAGATATGAAATGGATTTGGAAGAAGCCGGATTATCTTTATATGACCCTTTGAGCCTGTTGGAAAAAATAAAACCATTGGTAATAAAAAAATTTAAAAAATATCCAAGTACAAAACAACAAATAACTCTTGTATGTTTAATGAAAAAAGCAAATCCAGCAACTGGAGAAGAAACTACAGATAAAGCACATTTTCATAGTTATTAAGAAGAAATTTTTGATGGAAACAATTTTGATGAAATATATGAAAAAATGAAAGATAAAATTATTCAAAGTTTTGAAGAATATTTAAGAAATTCAAGTTTATGGAAATTTTATAAAAGTTTAAAAATAATTCTTATTATTAATAAAATTAAACGATAACTTGCATCATCTTATATTCCTACTCCAAAATTTTTAAGAAATAAAAATGCAATTATTAATCCACAAAATGATGACAAAAAATGTTTATTGTGGTGTGTTGCAATAAGTGAACTTTTGAAAACTAATCCTAACTTGAAAAATCCTGGAAGAATTACAAAAATTTTAAAAAAGAAAGCTGAGAGTTTTAATACAAAAGGTATGGAATTCCCGTGTGGATTTACAGATATTGATAAATTATAAAAAAATAATAACATTGCAATTAATTTATTTGGATATAATGAAGAAAAAAGGTTTGGAAATAAAAAGCACGAAATTTTTCCTTTGAGGGTGAGTAAATTAGACTTGGAACAAATTAACACACATGTGGATACACATGAGGACACGCATGTGAACACACATGTGAATACACATGTGAATACAGATGTGAACATATTGTTAATAACTAATGAAAATGGTGATAAACATTGTTTAATTAAAAATATGAGCAGATTATTTTCAAACCAAGTCAATAAAAGCAAAGAAAAAATACATATTTGTAATTATTGTTTACAAAATTTTAGAAATGAAAAAACTCTTAAAAATCATTTAGAATATTGTTCAAAATATAAATGTGGAAAAACTGTTTATCCTAATAAAGGAGAAAAATTAAAGTTTAAAAATTATGAAAGAATGCACAATGTGCCGTTTGTAATTTATGCAGATTTTGAATGCAATTTAAAATATGAGGATAAAAATATTGGTAATAATATAAAACAATTTCAAAAACATGAACCGTCTGGATATTGTTATTTGATAAAATGTTTTGATGATAATTTATTTAAACCAAAATTAGTAATACACAGTAAAAAGGACAATTCTGATGAAGACGTTTCTTTAAAATTTGTAGAAAGTTTAGAAAATAATATTAATAAAATACATGAGCAATTTAAATTTCAAAAAAAGATAATATTAAGAGAAAAGGATAAAAAAGATTTTGAAAAAGCTAAGAAATGTTATGCATGTGATAAAAAATTTGAAAAAGATGATAAAGTTAAAGACCATTGCCATTATACTGGAAAATATCGAGGTGCTGCTTGTATTAGTTGTAATTCAAAAATGAAAAAACCTAAATTTGTTCCAGTTATATTTCATAATTTACAAAATTATGATAGTCATTTGTTTATAAAAAATCTAGGTGTTTCAGAAGGTGAAATTAATTGTATACCCAACACTGAGGAGAAATATATTTCATTCACAAAAGAGATTATTGTTGATAAATTTGAATCTAAAAAAATAATTACAAAAAAACAATTTCAAAGTAAATGTAAAGAAAACATTACTGAATATGAGGAATTTAATAATGAAAAAGGTGAAATAGAGTATAAAATCAAAGAAATGATTAATGTTAAAAAACAAATTAGATTTATTGACAGTTTTAAGTTTATGTAAAGTAGTTTAGGAAACATGGTTAAAAATTTAGATAAAAATGAACTAAATATTATGAAAAGAATTTACAAAAATGAAGAGGAAAGAGAATTATTAACTAGAAAAGGTGTGTTTCCATGTGATTGGTTTGATAATATTGAAAAATTAAAAGAAGTAAAATTACCTGATATTAAGGAATTTTATTCAAAATTAAATGATAAATATATAAGCGAAGCAGATTATGAACATGCGCAAAATATTTGGAAAAAATTTAATATTAAAAATATGAAAGAATATCATGACTTATATTTGAAAACTGATGTGATACTTTTGACAGATGTTTTTGAAAATTTTAGAAAAGTTTGTAAAGAAAATTATAAATTAGACCCCGCTTGGTATTATACTTCTCCAGGGCTTGCTTGGGATGCAATGTTAAAAATGACTGGAGTTGAATTGGACTTATTATCCGATCCACAAATGTACCTTATGGTTGAAAATGGAATTAGAGGAGGAATTTCCACTATTACAAAGAGATATGCAAAAGCTAATAATCCTTATATGGATTCAAAGTATAATCCTGAAGAAGATAATATATATCTTGCTTATTTAGACGCAAATAATCTTTATGGGTGGGTTGAGTAAAAAACTTCCTGTGAGAGATTTTAAATGGATGAATGAAAAGGAATTACAAAATTGGGAAAAATTTCCTTGTATATTAGAAGTTAACTTGGAATATCCTGAAGATCTACATGATTTACATAATGAATACCCGCTAGCACCAGAAAGATTAAAAGTTGGTACCTGCGGAGCAGGAGGAGTTGAAAAATTAATACCAAATTTGAATAATAAAGAAAAATATGTTTTACATAGTGAAAACTTGAAATTATATGAAAAATTAGGATTAAAAATTAGTGGAATTTATAAAGGTATTAAATTTTATGAAGAAGATTTTATGAAAAAATATATCGATTTAAACACAAAACTGAGAACAGGTGCAAAAAATGAATTTGAAAAAGACTTTTTCAAACTTATGAATAATTCTGTGTTTGGAAAAACTATGGAGAATGTTAGAAACAGAGTTGATATACAATTAGTTAACAGAGAAGAAAAAGCATTAAAATTATTTTCAAAAACTAATTTTAACAAAAGAACAATATTTTCTGAAAATTTAATTGCTGTGCGTATGCATAAGAAAAAAATTAAGCTAGATAAACCTATATATTTAGGAATGAGTATATTAGATTTATCAAAGACTTTAATGTATGATTTTCATTACAATTATATTAAATTAAAATATGGTGAAAATGCGCGGTTGTTATTTACAGATACTGACAGTTTAATGTATGAAATTAAAACTGAAGATTTTTATAAAGATATAAGCCCAGATGTTGAAAAAATGTTTGACACAAGTAATTATCCAAAAGAACATGAAAGCGGAATTAAAACCGGTTTAAACAAAAAAGTAATTGGAATGATGAAAGATGAGTGCGGTGGTAAACAAATAGAAGAATTTGTAGGGCTGAGAGCAAAATTATATTCTTATAAAATAGATGAAAAAGACAACGCACCAATGGTGTCAAAAAGATGTAAAGGTGTTAAGAAAAATGTTATTGAAAAAAATATAACATTTCAAAATTATAAAGATTGCTTATTTACTGAAGAAGAACAAATTAGAAAAATGAATTTAATAAGACACCGAAATCATGAATTGTATACTGAGAGTGTTGAAAAAATTGCATTGTCAGCAAAAGATGATAAAAGAATAATACTTGAAAATAAAATAGATACATTGGCATATGGTCATTACATGAATGAAATGATTGACACTTATGAGAATATATTTGGATTTAAACCGTAAAATACTTTATCAGCTAGGTTGTTTCCTTAAAATTCTGCCAAAAAAGGTAATTCCCCCGCCTGTCGTTGAGGGGTTTTCCCCACATTCCATACATTCCAGATCTCCCTAACAACGGAGCAAACTAAAAATAGTTTTTTTGTTGACATCGAGCTGTTCAAGTTGACATCGAGTTAGGCTGGTTGTTAGGGAGATTAGGAATGTTTGGAATGTTTGGAATGTTTGGAATGTTAAGGTTATTCCCCCAAGACACTTTGAAAAATTTTGACCCGTTTTTAAGATGTGTTGAAATTCTTCGTAACGTAATTAAATTCATAAAAGCGACCGGAAGTTAAGTAAGCGAAACCGAAAGTGACGCCGTCAATAAAAATGGTTTTCCCCAACGACACTTTGAAAAATTTTGACCAAATTTGAAAATGTGTTGAAAAAGGAGTGACAGAATCCGGACATTACAGACTACTTATTGTATTTGTGGCTAAATGTTTGTTTTTATTTTACTGCATTTCGTCTTCCAGTTATAGTAAGGACGATTTGTCTTTTTGACAATTTTGAAAAATCATCAACTTTACACGGATTCTCGAGAGATATATTGGAAGGGTGGGCAAGGGTTTGTTGCGTACACGTATTTCTAATCAGCCATTGTTCTGTAGCCCTATGGCACAATGGCCAGTCCAAGCCTGAGTCCCAATGAGACATTGTCCTGCTAGCTATAAGGTCTGTCTTTTTAATATGATAAAGCATAATGCTACACTGGCAGCGTAAAACGACGTGTAAAAATGTTAAAAGGTTGAAGAACTGACGAAAAGTTAACGTTTTGAGCGAAGCCAATTCTTACAGGAATGACGTAGCACTTTCGTTCGAATGGTTGGTATTGTCTCATTTCAGTTTCAACAGTTTACAAGGCCGTCGAAGCCGGGGCGGCTGGGGCGGCCAAGGCCGCTCCACTTTTTAACGGTTTGACAATTTTATATTTTGAATATTCTTGTGAATGTGTTTAAATGGGCGTGCGTCAATGTCCACGAAAGTGTGTCTCAGGTGTGCAAACTAGTGAAGCTGCTGCTCGTGATACCTTCGACCAATGTGCGCAGACACGAACTCTCGACGATGTCTCGTCAGCGACTTAATCATTTGATGCTATTGCACGTCCATAAGAATCGTACCGATTGCCTCAACCTCGTAGATGTTGCCAGTGAGTTTATTTGAGGTAGTCACCACAGGAAGGATCTCTTTGGTGCAGAGTCCAAGCACCCATATCTACTATAAATATGTTCAGTACATGTGATTTTCCAATTTTTCTTTTCACGCATTAAAAATTTTGAACAGTTTATTCTGAGACAAGCTTCCTTTGTTTATCCGATAAATATTATCCAAACTGCTTCAAATTTAATTCTTTACAGTTTCTGCTCTGTATATTGCTACTATTTATGCTATGATATATTAATTCGACTAAAAACTACTAAAACTTTAATGTACACAAACGTTCGTTCCGTCCCCACTCGCTGAAGTCTGCTCAATGCCAACTAACCATGCACGTCCTACAAGGCAGTCGTCAAAGAAATCATGTTATGGAAACAAGCCAAAATCGTATTAAGTGAACAGTAAACAGCTATAAACTGAGAATTGTGCTAAGTCAAAATATATACGGTAAGTTGTTTCATTTTCCATGCACCAGTTCCTATGTTTTAGAACTGATGCTCCTCAATACGTTATGTATAGGTGCCGACTAGTATAGCCGACATAACTGGCTTCACACTGATCACATTCGAAATAATAAACAACGCATTGTTGAGACAACATTGGTGGCTTCTTTTCTCTTCTCTTCAGATCATCGCCAATCTTGCAGCTGGTATAAACAGGTCTCAGACGTTTTCCGATCTTCTTGCCCAACTCACTGCACTGCTTTCGGACCGCGTTGGCGGATATTTGATCTTTATAGTGGAGAACAATGTTAATAGGTTGTTCTTCTCTTGGTGGATTTTGCTCCAAAACAGGATCTTGTTGGGCCACTTTTATCACTGAATCCACAAGATTAGAGGGGGATTTGAGACGAAGAAATATACTGCTGACTTTATCATACTCTCTTCTAAACGATTCTTAGTTAGAGGGAAGTTGTTTGCTTCGATGCAACATCGTCTTCAATAATCCGGTTTTGTAGCGTTGGTCAACGTAACTTTGGTAATGGAAGAGCAGACCAGTGTCTGTAGGCTTCCTGTAGACTTTGATAGGTACTGACGGCCCATTCTTCTTCAACATCATCCCTAGGGAAGGGATTTCACCCTTATGCTGAAGTCCCATTGTGAACTTGATAGAAGGACTAGCCCCATTGAGTAGTAGATGGAATTGATTGGCTGAGTCGACACTAGGCAGTGGACTGATGATATCATCCACAAATCTCTTGTGATAAGGTAGCATCTTCTCGTTATGCCGCTGTTTCTCTTCACTTGAGCTCGTGATGGTGTTGGCCATTAATGGTTCAAGCGGGGAGCCAATTGAGACTCCATCCGTTTGTTCATATAATTCACCATCAAAGAGAAAGAGCTGATTCTTAGTAGAGATTTCAAGGATCTTCGATAGCTGTTTTCTGGATAAATCCATTTTGTGAACTAAGCTTTTTATGCGAATTCCCAAACTTTTAAATCTCTATTCTTTCATCGTACATATTTTCACTACTTTTAAATTAATTTTCTTTATTGAGTTTACTTTATATCTCTTTTGACTGAGGAAGATGCCATGATGACGTTGAAATGTTGTATTTTATCATTAAACGCTTTAAATTACTTGTTGCAGAATTTCCAGAGTACAGAATCGTGAGGCAAAGTAGTACTCGGATCTTGAGTTTGAAGAATAAGGCAACGTCTAGTTAACTAATTGCGACTAGGAGTATGGTAAAAACTGTCAGAGGATTTTACAAAATACGAAAATTTTCGATGAAAATCCATTGGTTTAACCTATACGTCAATCTGTTGACTTTTGAAAAAGGTATCAAAGGAAGCCTTTAATCGTTTAACTTTGAGAAACCACATTTGATAAGGTTTTGTCTAAGTCACTGTTTCCTTGATGAGTTGGTATGAAAACACAGTCACCGTTTATACCAAATTACGCTGAAGCTCGAAATCTATACGGTATGTAATGGGATTGTTTGACATTTACCTCAGATATTAATAAGCTCGACCATTAAAAGAGGTCGCCAAGGATATTCCCTTTCTTGTTTAGTGATCTGCTCAATACTTACACAATGGTTCACTTAAGCAACGAAGAACACTCCGCCTAGCTTATATAAAATTCCCGAATTCATAATAAACCAAATGAAAAACGGAGTTAAGTACGAAAAAATATCAACATGGTGACCGAGAATTGCAACCTGAGATAAAAAAAAGAAAATACAAAAATAACCGTTGGAAAGAAAAGCTAGTGCAATGACCATATGACACTTGCTAAATATTTTTTGAAAAATAAAGGGAATTTACCATAATTTTTGTTGCTGGAATTCTAAACGCTAGATTGCCATTATGTGGTCCGTTGAGAACAAGCCATGGAAAACAATTCAAAGATTCACGAACACCGGAAGAATGTTGCATGGATCACAACAAATACAAAGCCCTCACATAATTTCGTGACTAAAATAAAAATTTTATGGCTTAATATCTTCCTTTTTAATCAGAATCCTTTTTATAAGAGACATTGAGACAAGATCAAATTCCGAACCTCGTCGTTTCATGTGTTTTCAATTGGTTAACGTCTGTGGCAATTTGAGATTACGAACATGCCCAGAGGGGGATTTAGAGAGGGACATCTTTAAGTTGTCCACCACAATTTTGTCTTCATAGATATAGTATCGAATTAAGCGCAAAATGCCAGTATAAGTTCAGTGCCTCTTGTGTGTGTTTTGTTTGTTTTTTTAATTCGAAAACATACTTCATTCCTTATTTAAAAATAGGAAGTATTTAAAATAATCGGGAGAATGGTAGACTTTGAACTCTTTCCTTTTCAGGAAAAATTGGTCGACAGGGATTTCTTGAATTCATCAGTGAACAATAACTCTCACAAGCTTTTCATTGTCAAACGCCCTCAGATTGTAGAGCAAACAATTTTTTTTGGATAGGTTTCTTATCACGTACGTCACGATCACGTTGGTGAACTTAAGAATATCCTTAGCACGTTAATAGGCCCATGTTGTTGAAAAATTAGGGCGATTGATTCCGGCCCAGCCTCAACTCCAAAGTTAGATTTTCTCGGGAAATCGAGAGTAAGAAAAGCGTAGGAAAAATTATCCAGCCTTCACTAAAAAGAACTAAAAATTGAGCAGACAGTTTCGAAACTGACTACGGAGTGGTTAGATTTCTCAAGATATAACATGTGGATATGACATCAATAAATTCATTATTAGTGGTATCATTATTATTTTTATATTAGGTCTAATTTCAAAAGAAACACTTTGTTTTCCAAAATAATCACCTGATAAGTAGTTAAAAATAACTGTCTGAACCAGTTAACCACATGCACGTATGATTGCGTAACGTTTGGATGTCAAGGTAAATAACAACAATTTCACTAGTGCTATAGTCATTAATTTTCCAACCATATTATTCAGTTTGCAATCGCATCCAAACTTAGGTTCCGATTTCATGAATGGATGTTAGTATTGTAAGCTAACTGAAACAAAATATCAGGCACTACTCTTAAAACCTCAACAAAGTTAATAAAACAGACACAAAGAAGAGGTATGCTTTTGCGATGCCAACTTCAATTCACAAATCGTCGGAGAATTTGGTATCTGTTGAAAAACATCAAGGAACTATTAAAAGATTTTTAAAAAAAGAGGAAACAAGTCCAATTTTTATTAAAGTAAATGGTTTGAACCAGGGAGAATCGTGACATGTTTGAGGAAGTTGATCGTCCAGGTTAGTGTAGTCTTGAGAAAGACTGTTGGTTGAAGTGACTGACGTTTTGACAGCCTTAGCGGCGGTCATCTTCAGAGTCAAAAGGAGAGTAAATGTCAGGTTCGCTTGTATTTGCATCTGGCTCGTGCGTGATAAGTGGGCGGTCGTATTAGTCATGGAGTGAGACTATAGATGAGACTAGCAGAAACTTAAAAATACGACTCACAGAACACAAACGAGCGACAAAAAACGGAAACAAAACCAACCACATTGCCGAACAACACCGACAAACCAAACACAACATTGACTGGGAATCGGCAAAATGCATTACGTACAGCACCAACTACAAACAGCGACTCACACTAGAAAGCTGGTATACGAACTTGGAACAAAATCCATTAAACCGATCACAACAATTACCGGGACCTTACAAACGACTAATTCACAAAGTCAAACGTCCGAGCAGCCAATAGACTTACACTTCGACAAACTTATAATTAACGCCTACATTACCACACCCATTTCTTCTCCCAAATATGACACCTCCATTACTAATACGACCGCCCACTTATCACGCACGAGCCAGATACAAATACAGGCGAACCTGACATTTACTCTCCTTTTGACTCTGAAGATGACCGCCGCTAAGGCTGTCGAAACGTCAGTCACTTCAACCAACAGTCTTTCTCAAGACTACACTAACCTGGACGATCAACTTCCTCAAACATGTCCAATTTTTATTAGTGTTAAAGTTGTTTAACAGGAAGTTAAAAGTAGGATCATCCGTTTGTGAAACAGATTTGACAAGCATCTAGCGATGACTTACTTGCACAGATACAAGCTAAGGTGTTGTAAGCTAAAATTAAAACCATGGTTGGATCTAGACTAAAGCCTGACGGTGGCCCAGCTAGATAAGTCGGCTTGTATAAGGTGTTAAACAAAGGTCTAACTTATAAGACTGCCATTCTGTTTCCCAAGTCCTGTCGTAGGCTAGACAAAATAAGACATTGACACTTACTGCAAGAAAAGAAGTTAAGACAAAATTACGCCAATCAACAGAACTATAGACGTTACAACCGAACGAATCAATAGAATTAAGAACCTTATTAAAATAATTGATATGGTTTCCCAATGTTGAATTTGGTGGAAATTTTCCCACTTGTTTTAGTTTTCGATTAATATTTCTTGCTCAATTTGCGTTTGTCAATAAACACACAACATTACGATCGAAATATTAAGTCAAGCTCAGTAATTTGTATCACTTACGGAATCATCCTTTTCTCCGTACCTTTGCTTTTAATGATTCTTATTTCACGAAGACCGATGTGAACTGAATAAAAGAGAATCAGGACATCTTGTGGAAACAACTAGGAGAGAAAAGCGACTTAAATCGTAAACAAGAGGGAGCAAAATCCTTTTCTTGGCCCGCATAGTAAGAACCCTCTGGATCGGTCAGTTACGCAATGTACAAGACGGTCAGGAAATCCGCTGTTGAGAATTAATGTGCTTGATATGAATGAATTGTTCTGACGTTTCACGTGGTGAAGGGTTGTCCACGAGAGAGCAATCCCAATGCAAATTTTATATTGTTATTAATCTGTCAGTATCATTACATATTTTCTCGTAAGTTTCCCTCGGCTTTAAATTTTTCCAATTTAAGGATGTCATTCTTCTCGTTAAAGTCAATTGATTTAGTCGTATTCGTAGTTTGTTCTCAACTTTAAAAAATTTATAGCAGACAAAAGTATAAGCAACCTACGCCATGGGTCAATGTAGTTTTGCACGTGAACGATAACTGGAATTGTGCATTTTCACTGGCTAAGAGCTCTAAACATGTTTTATTCACGTGTTCGGATGTAGCTCAGTTTTGACCTTTGGTTTATTTCTATTTAAGTCAAGAATATATTGTTCAATGTTCGACTCGTGGGTCTTAAGTTCTTATGAAAGTAAACCCAATAGATCGGGCGCTTGTTTTTCAGAGTACAAATTTTGCTTAGCACAATTATACCTCATTGACAACAATTTATAAGATATTTTAAATTAAATACTATCTCAGAAAAAGTTGCCCGATAGTGGTTATAAGAACCAAAACCCCTACTTCCTTGTATTTTACCCATAGCAGAAATTTAACAGGACATACGCGAAATTTTTCGGAGCCTTGGACTGCACTCGATGCTACAATATCCTGATAGCCAGTGAAAAGCTCTGACAATTGAGCCACCGTCACTACGATGGAGAATGTAGCTTACAAAAGTGTGCTGTTTCGATTGACATTCACATATAGGCGCGTAGCCAGAGGGTGTCAGTGGATTCGACCGACCCCAATTTTTTTCCCTGGGGTGTCCCTTCTATTCTTCCATTTGCTACTTTTGAGTAGCCAATCATATTTCACTGGTCTGGAACGGATTCTTTAGCGTTTTGGGATAAATTGACGACGTGTTTTGTTCGCCCCGTGCCCCAGATCATCAGTTTTGGTAATAGTTTTAAGAGAGTTTGCTGCCACGGTAAAACTACGACTTATTATAATTTCTCATTCCATGAGTAAAACTTTGGTTTGCTCATGAATTAAACGAAAACGAAAAAGAAACAAAAGAAGCTTTCCGGATGTCATTTGTTTCACAATTTGGGGGTTTCAAATGTAAGAAAATAGAATGTCAGCTGGGACTCTACCAGGGAATTTAAAAAGCTCTTCGAACTCCAGTCCAAAACGACGCTTGCGTTCCCTCTGCTTTGTTCTTTTTAATTAAAATTCGACACACACACACACACCCTTTCAAAATCCTGGCTACGTACCTGACATGAATTTTCCAAGTGGAAGACTCAATTTGAGTATATTCTGGATAGGCTTAATGAATGTTTTCCACTGTTGTGCATGTACGGAGCTTGACATTACTTCAGATGATATGAGAAAATTTGTTTTTCTCCTGAAACGAGTGATTTAGGAGTATAGTAATGTGTTAGTGAAACGTGAGTCATTGAATTGATTGTTTTCTGCTGAAAACAAACAATAGCTTCGAACAATTTGCAAAACTAAATAGAATTTAAAAGCATGAAGCTGAAAGTATTCATTGGAACTATGCGCTCTAGTAATCATGAAAATAAGCTACAGGCTGTACAACATTGAAATTTAGGTGAACATGGCTTCGAGGAAGAAAGAAGGCGGTCAAGAAGGACATCTTAAACGTTTTCGGAAATCACAAAGCTATGAGGAAGAAGAAGAACAGGACACTATAGAACACTATATCAAGTGGTTGCAGGTGTTATAAGACACCTTGAGGGCAAGAACCGAGATGATGTTAACATGTTTGACAAATCTAACATGTGGTGAGTTTAGCAAACTGAATTGAAACGACATTGCTATCAAACCAAATTGCTGTTAGTAAATGAAATTTTTATTTAAATAGTCTGTTTCCTTTTCTAGCTTTGTCGGATTAAGACGGATTCTCGATGCTGAAATGAAAGAAGTTTATGCTGCAGGAGTTACAAATGAGAAGACTGAGAAAGAACATGGAAGCGATGAAGAGGAAGAACGAATGTAGCAACAAGACGTGTTGGGCGAAGCATCAGCTAAGACGTTACTACATACTATATATTTCTATAACGGGAAAATATTCGGAATGCGTTCTCAGGAACATCGCCAATTGCGCTTAGACGATAATAAAATAGAAGACGATCAGACCATAATTTACCGGGAAAACATTTCAAAAACATTTCACGGTGGTATAGCAGACATGAAAAAGAGGGGTAGAGCGGTTAAGTATTTGTGTCATGGAAACGAAAATGATAGTCATGAGGGTTGTTTGGTTAAAATTTATAAGCGTTGCTTTGAATTAGTTAGCAAGCTTCGTGTGAATGTTAAAGCAAATGTGTTCTACTTTCAACAGCTTACGATGAAAGATTTGAATTTATAAATTATGCCGTTGGAATTAATTCTTTAAGCAATATTCTGCAAAGTCTGTGTGGTGCCATTGGTACGAAAAGAAAAACTAGTCATAGTCTTAGTGTGTCATGCGTTACCCAGTCGTTCAATGCAAATGTAGAAGAAAAGCTTACAAGAAGCCGAAGTGGTCATGTTAGTGATGCACTTTTAGGATATGAAAAGAGTGGCAAAGACCAGGAGCAAAAAAGTTTCAAATATTTTTAATCCACTTAGTGAGTTAAAGCAGGCTAATACATGTATGTACGATGCTGAACAGGCCGAGCTGAAGTTTACTAGTAATTTATCCAGTGTGAGAAATGATTCAGAAATGTCTTTATTGAATGTTGATGATGTTGATTCTTTATTGGATGACTTGAGTGATGAACAAATGTCTTTAAATACTAATGTTGCCCTATATGCGAATTAAGGGACACACAATTCAATTAACATCAGTGATCACTGCAATGTAACATCAAACCAATTTAAAAGTTAGTTGGTAAGCGAAACCTAAAGTGTTACTTGAAGTTAAATTTAATATAGTTGTGTGAGAAGCCATTAACTGCCTTATTCAATGTGTGTGTGTTTGAAATATATAGTTCAGTCCTAGATAAATATCTGGCAGTTAAAATCATGCTGTTGTGTTTTACTGATTGCGATATAATAGTAAACGTTTGCGTATAAAGTGCCCAGAAATATTTTATTGCAGGGGAGCGAATTTTAGGTACTTTTATAAGATACAATTCATTTGATGTTGCGCTAAAGCTGAATGACTTTTCACCCAGTACAAGGATTGAATTAATCTTAATCCAGTCATAGGACTGAATTAATTTTGATTTAGTCCAAGGAATGAATTCATTTTGATTTAGGCCACAGACTGGGTCAAAATTAAACACTTGGAGTCATTATTAATGAAAAAATGTTATTGAATGATCAAATTGAAAATATTATATATACCTCGAATATACCTCGAAGTACTGCTGGATTACCGTTGGAAAATAATTAAATTTAAATTAATTAAATTAATATCGTTCTCACCCTACCAACTTAACGAAACAGAGCTCTAATTTTGAAATGAGTGTACGGCGATCAATCATATCAGGTGCCTTCTTTAAGTCTAGGAATACTAGTTAAAGGCTTACTTTTTTAATGTTTACAAACAATTAATTTGCTGAGCCAGCATTGTACTTCCTGTGGAATGTTTCATTTGAAATCCCGATAGAAGATTTTGCAATGATACAGATTTTAAAAAGATGATTAATAACTTGCTTGAAGTCGTTGAAAAGAGAGAATAATTTGATGATTAGTCAACCAATTAAATTATGAAATTATCTCTTCATTTTCCCCCGAGGATGATTCTGTTATAAAAAAACTTTCTCGTTTACCAGCATTTCAAATAACTTAGCAACTAACAAGAAAAGACATTCAACTGTAAGTAACTGCTTGATCAGTGGAATGAACTGTGGGATGGACTATTGGAATCCACCAGAACTTGTATAATTTAGCCCTTACCTGTCGGAACTTGTCGAACATTGAACATGAATTTGTCGTTTATTTGCGTAAGTTTCAAGTTGTATCAGTCAAGAACAAGTCTAAATGTTGACTGTATTCGTCGATCATTTCACAAGGGAAAGACAGAAAACAACGATTTTGAATAAAGCAAACATTGGGTTGTTCCACAAGCTTTCTTCCTGCTGCCATGAATTCTCAGAATCTGGGGCGATGCTCTGCCAACTGAGCTACGAAGGCCGTTGCCTAGAGAACGGCCACGAGTTATTAACAGAGCCTCAAGTGTTATTACTGGTCGATCCTATGAAATTAGATCTAATGAAGTACTTCTTGAATTAATCTGGCAACCATTGGTCAACCGTTGGAAAAATAAAAAATCAATATTTATGTTTAAAGTAAGGAATAGGAAATTCCCCAACAATATCACCAACATGTTTAGCATCAGCAATAATTTGGATCACAATTTGCGTAGCAATGATAACGATTATTTACTCCAAAAGCCAAAAACTCATTTTTAAAAAAGTTATATAGCTGCACAGATGTGGAACAACTACCTAAATCTGCCAAAACAAAAGAAATTGAGCAATTTAAGGCTATTCTCGGTCGCCATTTATAAAAACCATTAGACAATAATGTACAATATAAATTTAAGTCATTTAGTCTAAATTTAGTGTGTGTGGATGAGTTTGTAAATTTGTAGGTTTATATCAGTAAATTGGATATTATCTGCAAATAGTTAATATTAAGAAGTAGCTCAGCAGTTTTAGTTAAACGGTCCCTTGGAAATCAGTCGCATTTGAGTACTGAAGGGTCACCGTTTTTAAATAAATTTAAATAAATAATAAAATTAATTAATCAATTAAGTTTAATAATTATACAGTGATGCTTTCGCCGACTGCCTGCGTAGCTCAGTTGGGAGGGCATCGCACTTGATTTGCAAGATTGCGGGCTTGATTCCCAGCCGGATGGGCAAAAGTTGCATTTTTCGCGACACGTCTCGGTTGGGTCATAAAATATCTGGACGCTCAAGATTTCCCTCCTTCAGTATTATCAACTTAACAGTTACCAAACGAGTGTGTAAATGCCATAATGTTCTATCAATTATTTTTGTTTTTCGAGTTTTTAGCCAAGACAAATCAACTAATCAAGCAAAAAAGCACAATTTTAAATTGTTAGTTATGACATGGGAATTAACGCTACTGCAAGTGAATGAACCAATACAGGGCAAGTGGAGAAAAACTCTACTTGATCGCGGCTGAGATTCGAACTCGTGACCTTCGGTTTACTAGTCCAACGCCCTACCAATTCAGCTACAAGGCCAAGCCGGGAGCATGCAGGCCCTGGGGTGAAGGTATTTTTATTTAATATTTCGAAACTAACTACTAGTTTTCTCCATATCAGCACAGACTACGTCTGTTATGCTGCTAAAGTTAACTAGTTGTCTGGAACTATGTTCTTAGGTTAGGAACATGGATACTAGCTCAATACTAATTAAACAGTCATTTCTTTTGTTTTATCTCATTGATTATCAGTGATGTTGAACAGTATATTTGAGTATGGTTTTTTGTACTTAATTCCGCCTTCTTTATCAATACAGAACTGGAAATTATCGCATCCTTGGACAAACTTAACCATACGGTATCCTTCCTGCTCTATTACAAACTTATGATGCAACAATGGTATGAAATTAAACTAATAGTTTAACCGGTTCAAAAATCTCAAGTGTTCCTTCAGCTATTTGCAAATTGATGGTCGCTTGATTATGTTAAAAAGTGAGATCTGTCTTTATTCCGGATTTTTTTGAGATCTATTGTCTCTTCTGAAAGGTAATTTTGTGGTTAGAGTTTTTCGATGGCAACGTAAAGGCCAATTTAATTACACGTGCGATTTTGTGCCTCAGGATTGACATTTTGGATTGACATCAAGCTCGTATAGGCCGATAACAATCTATCCTTGTAATCAAGTGACCACTTTTCCACGATCTAGTCATGTTGACGGTCAACTTATAAATCTGACGCTATAACGTCGAGAATAAAAACTTCGTGAAGGACTAGGGTCTACAGGGACACAAATCCTAATCGTAAGTAACCGATACATTTTAGCCTGACACGATTCAAAGACCAACAAAGCTATTTTACGTGAACTATCCGACAATTGAGAAGATGAAATTGGAAGGTGGAAGGGTGATAATAAAAGCTCTGGATAAGTTGTCCTCCCGCATACCAGGTATCCAGGCTGTGCAACCTAATTTGAGGAATGATCTTCTACATATACCGAAAAATTAAAACATGCTAGCGATCATTGTAGTTGTATTCGGCTTCCTATAACAAGCACAGGTACTCGCATGCACTTGGTAATGTCCCAGTCAATATCTTGTAGGTATTGGATAGCTTCCTTATATCTTCACCTGCTGCTGATGTCCGCTTTAAGGGTCGAAGTTCTTCTGAATACTCTGAATCTGGGTTGTTTCTTTAAGCTTTCATTTTTAAATTGTTCTGGAGACCTCGGATTTTCTGTTGATCAAGTGCATATGGTTTTACATCGAAGAAAAGTCTCTATGATACTTTGACTGCTAAGCTTGTTGCCATTTGCTGTGTCATTCTCAGTAGGATTGCGACTATATTCTGTATGGTGGCAAACAACTTTAAATTTGACCTGTATTTGAGCAGGTTTTCATTTTAACAATGATAAGTATGAAGCAAAAAGAAAGGACAATACAAAGGAATGGAACTCCAGTGCCTCGCAGCTCCGTTTTATTTTACGTCTCGCTAAAAATAGCTTGCACAACTCGCCTAACTAACTAACCATGACTGACTTGTATTCTGTACATCTTAAGGACATGTTTATGTTTATTACTGGTCTTCCGCTTTTCACAGATAGAGTACTACGCTACAAAACTATTTTATCTCACCATCTCGGAGCAAAGAATTCAAACTTCAACGTGTTCAAAATAAAAAGTACGGCCCAGCTTCCACGCATGAAACCAGGAATTTTACTGAGGACGGTTATGAAACCAGCAATTTTACTGAGTCTGGGATACTTGTCCTCTAAAAAAATTTGAAATTTTCAAAATTTCTCTTGGAGCAATTTTGAACATTCATGTATAAAAATTTACATAATTGTTTGGTCTTGAAAATGTAAGTACGTTTGCCTGATACCCTCGTGTTTGCAGCGAAACTGGGCGTAAGGCAAATAATCACGACGGAAAGGCGGGAGCATTGGTCGATCGACCGATATCGATAGATAGATGCATGTAGATAGATAGACAGATAGACAGATGGATAGATGGATGGATGGAGGCAGGGCCGTAGCGAGGGGGGTATTGGGGGGATGGTTAACCCCCCTTCTTTTTTAGAATTAACATATTCGGAAAATCGGGTTGGCCATTCGGAAAATTACGGCAATGATAGTGTAACGAAATTTTAGTTGTTAAACAGAGAAAATATTATAGAATTGTGTTGTCAGCATAAAATTTACAAAATCATGGCATTTACATGGATAACAATTTACAAATCGTAAATGTTTGTCGGTTTATCACTTCTGTAATATGTCTACGCGTAAAGTATGCATATTTTTGTTTGTATTTGGTCAATAATTGACTCAATTCTCTCAAGAAACTCTAAGAAACTTCAAATCTGGTAATTTTTATCAACAAAATGACAAGTTGTTTATACGCACTACCTATACGATAAGACGGATAAGTATAGAATTACATCATTTTAATTATACTTAGTGACATATTTTCTAAAAGTAGTCCAGCATAATAGAAATTACGCTTGCACATTTACTAACATTAGTTAGTAGTTTTGCGGTCCAACGTTATCTAAGTTTGTTTAAAATTATGCCTCTAAAAAAGAAACGCTTCAAAGTAGAATGTCTTGTTTGTCATGCTATATTTGATTCGGACTATCGAAAGAAACACAATGAATTGTGCCATAGCGCTCATTTGAAAGCGCACAAGCACATTGGCTTCAAAGTTGCGGGGGCACCAGATAATCCATTTCAGGTAGGTTTGATCTTTAATTTGCTTAACTACGGACATGCTAACATATAAATTGATATTTATATTTAAATCATAATGTGTGGACCTAGACTTACTGGTCGGGAAATGGTTCATGAAGTCCAACCAACGAATAAATTTGTGACATTTATCATCCCTGCAATGGCGTTTTTATTACGTTTTATGGAAACTTTTGTGAACATACACAATTGCTGCGGCACAATATAGGCATTGTCGTGAATTACATTACTTCATTATTATAATGTAATTATGATACGTTGATATTCTAAGTGCGTCCAATAAAAAACGGCTTTAATATTTATAATTTATTGCGTCTTGATTTTCCGGACAGCAAACACCTTCGATTCGGAATTTTTTTCCGTCATTCGGAAATTTTTGCTCGACACCCCCCCCGGCCAACTATACATGCTAGCTACGGCCCTGGATGTAGGAATGGATTGATTGATAGATAGGTAGATAGACAACAAACTTTATCATTACTTTATTTCTCCCAATACTGGAGTGCTCCAAAAGTTATCAAAAACAAAAATACAATATAATGCACACTAAAGTACTTACAACATACAAATAAATTGATTTAATAATGTACAAACCTATAAAAACTACTTATAAATTAAGATGTGGAAATTGCATGAATTTTTCTATAAATGAGAAAAACTCCATCTGCTGCTACTACAACAAAGTTTTCCCGCAAATTGTTATTATTTAGCACAAAAGGATAGCGAGCACTCGTTAAGATATTATAAAAATCTGAGTGGGGTAGCTCACTGGATTACAAAACGGACAACAAATCGGTTAAATCGTCCAGTAACTGATTTCTTTTAATATTAATTTCCCTGCATTCCATTATAAAATGAAAAGTTACATCCAGCACAGATTTTCCCGCCAAGTTTTCAAACGTAGTTGTTTCCCGTTCTCTATCATCGTCGACATAAGGACAGTTGGACCGTTTCAACACAATAGATTTTCTAGATTCAAAATTCATAATCTATAAAAAGGATGTTTTTTGACGACTTCCTAGTGAAATAGTGGCTCAAAGGCTAAATGGGTTCCCTGAAGGTGAATCAGTTTAAGCTTTAATGCTATTCCTTCTTCCCAAGATTCTCCTGATTTTTCCAAATACATGCTATCACAAGCTTTTGCAATATAGATTTACTGGAAAAGTAAACGATCGACAAATATTCTTCCAAATAACTATAAAGATTTAACTTTTGCCAAAGTTCGACAGTATCAGCAACAAATCCCATTGATAAATCCGTTTCATGTAGTAGGTTGGCGAATAAACAACTTACAAATATCCTTTTTATCTCTGCTCAAAATGTGATGTAATGTCCATTTGCCTCACAGTGCATAGTGCAGTTTAACTCGTGAGACGACAGCCATTCCCATGCTAATTCCAGGTAGGATCAGTCTTCTATTATTTTGCTCCTGCTAACACCAGACTATTTTATACGTCAAGGACATACATCTAGAAAAACATAGCTGTTAAACTGGAGGCAATATTTCTATTTACCACCACCATTTAAGCCGAAGTATACCCATGCATGAATCCCAAACAATGATTAATAAGTAGTATACTGAGAAAGTAGTTTTAGATGAAATTTTTACGTTGCATAGTTTCTACGATCTATTTTAAATGACACCTCCAAAATTGATAACGCTCACTAGAAAAACGTTCATTAAAGCTTCAGTTTTAATGAGGTGACGTGTAATAATACCGTATCATTAAATAGTTATGATAAAGTCATGAATATGATAGGAAGAAAACTCAGATTCTCAATAAGAGTACATAATGCTCTTGCAAAATGCATTCAACGGGTAAGTTCACTTCAGCATGCAAAAGTCAAAATCTTTTAAGTCACTAACGAATTGAGGGTCTGTCAATAAACATTTCGAAAAAAAGATGCAAGAGATTCTTTTTCTTCTAATAAATAGAGGCTCTGTTGTCACAGGTGAGCTGTCTCTCCATCGTGTTTATCCTTGAAAATGGAAAAAAATTGATAGTGATTGAGAATGCTACTGCACCTTTTGCTGTTCATTACCAGAAAATATACTATCATTAACGCCAACATCAAACTCATTAACGCAAAAATAGATTCATTTTATTCAATGTGAATTGACATCCAAAGATTTTCGTCGGTGGAATTTCAAGCGCTGAATTGCCATGACGAAGGAGTTGAGCGGAAACCATTAAGAGCGGCATAAGATACTTGCAAACACCAGAAGAACGTTACTTAGAACGAAACAAAAACAAAGACCTTACACAATTTCGTGATTATAAATAAAATTGTAATGACTTAATATCTTACTTTTTACAAGAGCACTGAGGCGAGATCAAATTCCGGTATCGTCATTTCACGTATCTCTATAGCTTCGCATTGTGGTTATTTGGGATTTAGAACGTATTTACGTCGAGATTCTGGGAGGAACACCTCTTTCTTTTACTACTACAGGTTAATTTGCACATACAGAGCCCAGTTTTCCCCAAAAAGTAAGCGATTAATTCCGACCGAGCCTCAACTCCAAAATTAGACTTCCTCATGTAACAAAAAACATATAAAAGAAGCTAAAAACTATTCAGCAACCCTTGATTAAAAGGAAATGGGAAGTGGAGGACAGTTTCGACAACTGTTTTCGAGACGATCAAGACTTCTCTTGATATGATTCGTAAATACGGCATCACAAGTTTTTAGTTTTTATTATTATCATTATTACCATTATCTTTATTATCATTATTATTATTATTATTATTATTATTATTATAATTCAACTAGTACCTTAATTAGATGTTAAAAATAACCGTTTGAAATCATTTAACCATGCATGCTTATCTTAAAGAACGTGACGGCAAAAAACAGTTCGTGCATGCTGTAGCTATTAACTGCTTAATGATATCATACAATTTTGTGGACACATCCAAGCCTTCAGGCGCTCAAATCTTTCCACCGGTTCCCATTTGGACTGTGCACGCAACTAGGTTAACGGAAATAAAACAGCAAGTACTACTCTTAAAACCAAAACAAAGCTAATTAAACGAAGACACAAGCAACATGTTTGTTTTTGCGATACATGCCAAATTTTATTTTCAAATGGTCAGAGAATCCCGCATCTGTTGAAAAACAACGAGGAACTATTTAAAAATTATAAAAATCAAGCAAATGTGAAAAAGCCTAAGATGGTAATCAAAGACTCGGATTAAAAAGTAGAGTAATCCGTTTGTTTAGCGGATTCTGAAAGCATCTGGCAATTACTTTCTCCCCTAGCTATAAGTATAAGTGGAAAACTGTACTTAAAATCAGGCTCGGATTTAGACTAAAACCTGACCGCCGCTGACCTACATTAAACAGTTCATAAGATGCGGAACAAAGATTAAATTTGGAACACTATTCTGTTTCTCATGTTGTACATTCAATGAAATATAGCGTTGGAATATTGCAACGAGAAAAGGCGACAAAACTACGTTATTCAACTGAACTACGCCAAACAATCAGTAAAATATAGAGAATTAAAATCTATAGTGAAAAACTGTCTATTATAATCCAGAAAGTCGAATTCGGTTGATTCGAGTTTTACTACTGGTATATAATGCACACAATTATTGACACGAGAAGAAAAAATCGATTTGCAACAAGTATGTTTCATTGCAAAAATATTGCAGAGTTGACAATCTAAATTTGCATAGATTTTTATATGCGGTTATTTCAAAATTTGCCCTATTATGAATTTGCCACCTTTGCAAATCTGCAATCAAATTTGTAGCGAATTTGCAAACGAAAGTAAAGTTGCTGCCAATTTGACAAATATATTTGCTCAGATTTGTACTGGGGTATTTTATCTTTGCCGCAATTGAGTTTGTAATTGTGACAAATTTACAGACAAATTTGCTAACTCTAAATTTTAAAGCAAATGCATGGTTAAAGTTGCAGCGCGTTTAACCTAACCGTAAATGTATCGTGTACATACTTCGCGAGCGCCGGCAGAAAATGCAATTTCGGAGGGACTTTAATAATAGATGTGAAAAAAATATACTAATAAATAAACTTGCCAGTTCACGGAACCTTTAACAGTTAGAAGCCAGCAGTTGGACTGGAGAAGAGGTATCTTGAAATAGCACAAGACTTAGTTTTCACAAAATATTCCATAGCTACTTAAGCAGATACCAGTAAAGATACTGCAAAAATGCCAACAATGCAAACCAGAACCGTGAACTATTTGACTGATACATAGCGAGGTTTGAATGGCCTCACTTCATTACTTCTACATTTTTGTTCCCACCTGGCATGTATGTATATATATATACATGTATATATATATGTATATATATATGTATATATATATATATGTCTGTGTGTATATATATATATATATATATATATATGTCTGTGTGTATATATATATATATATATATATATATATATTTCTCTGTGTGTCTATGTATATATATATATATATATATATATATATATTTCTCTGTGTGTCTATGTATATATATATATATATATATATATATATATATATATATAAATATAACTTTAATAAAGTTAGAAGAGCATTTGCTACTCGAAGTTTCACGTGTCTACAACACGATCATGAGTTGCCTGATGATCTACCTACATGGTATCGAGCACTCTCAAACCAAACGTCAACTGTGTTTCTTGTACATAATCTGGTTCGTAATATTGATATGCCTCTTTCGTACTTGAAGGCTGAACATACTTGTGATGTGATATTGTGTATGGGTAAAGTTCATCTTACGAAGTGTAGATGTTTGTAAGCTTGGATATATGTATGATGAAAAGTTTGTTCTCAAGCTTTTATCTCAGAAAATTTCTGAGTTCCCCAACGGGAATCGAACCTGTGTCTCCCGATTGCCTGTACGGTTGTCTCTAATTAACATCATGCTTGCCGTCTGAGACCCTATACTCTAGTGGTAAAACAACCTTACCGGCAATCGGGAGACACAAGTTCGATTCCCGTTGGGGAGCTCGGAAATTTTCTGAGATAAAAGCTTGAGAACAAACTTTTCATCATACATATATCCAAGCTTACAAACATCTACACTTAGTAAGATGAACTTTACCCATACACACACACACACACACACACACACACACATATATATATGTGTGCGTGTGTGTGTGTATATATGTATATGTGTGTGTGTATGTATGTATGTATGTATATATATTTGTATGTAAACCAAAAGTGAGGACCAGAATGGTTGCAGTGTTTGGTTTGAAGATGAAGAGCGCTCAATACCATACCAGAAGAGCGAATGCAAAAGTAAAATAGACAAAATTTTTGCTGTCGCTACTCTGAGTTTCACGCGCTCTGGCGATCATCAGGCAACTGCTGATGATCACCTGAGCGAGTGAAACTCAGAGTAGCGACAGCAAAAATTTTGTCTATTTTATTTCTATTTGTATGTATGTATGTATATATATTTGTATGTATGGATGTGTATGTATGTATATCTATACAGGGGGTGGGCAAAAAAAAGTGGCCATCGTCAAAAATATAGTCAATTTGACATAACAGTCACTGGAAGAACAGAAATGAAAGAAAACAGTATATTTTTTAAAAGCTTTCTTGGAGATCTGATTAAAAAGCTTTTGACATACTAATTTTAAGTGCTGGCATGGAACGCAATTCAATTCTTAATACTTTATTTGATAATGTCTTCTGCTAAACATAGTCCATTTTCTCCTATTTCTTACAAATTGGATAATATGGACTTGTCCATAAAATTATCAAAATATTGCGCATCCTACAATATTTAGTTGATAACTTAAATACAAAACATTATTAGCCAAAAAACCAGTTACATGTGCAATTTTGAACGTTTTCCTTGAGGTTTTATGTGAAAGTGATGTGGCTAGTAAGGGACTTAAAAAAGTCGGCACCGAGAAATCTGAGATGAAAATTAGAAGGAATCATGAAATTCTTGGATTGCTTTAAGCTAGAGTTACCACACGTACAGTTTCAAAAAAAATTCACATTGACCTGTTCTGGGGAAAAAAAAACAAAAAGAGAACTTTGTATTAAGGTAAATTGAGTAGAGATTGCAGTCATGATCCTGGTTCTGGATGGAAACTACCGATCAAAGTGACCGTTTAATTATTAAAACGTCCAAATCAGGCACCCCAACCAAACATTAGCTAGCTGATAAACTAGAAGCTCAGACAGGGGTCAAATTTTCCGCCAAAACCATAAATCACCTCTTGAAAGAGAGAATTCAAATGGAGAAAAGATCTGAGAAACCATTTGGGAGTGAGAAGAATCGTTTACCGCGATTATCATCTGCTCATGAGCACATTAGTGGGAATATTGATGAATGGGGATGGGTTCTCCTAAATCCCATTGAGAATTTATGGGCTGAGTTGGACTGATTAACAAAAGACCAAAACTTGGAAAACGAAAAGGAACTTTTTGAAGTAATCAAAAATGGATTACAAACAATCAACAAAGAATACTTGCATCAGCTTATTAAAAGCATGCCTCGTTTATGCAAAGCTGTGATCAAATTGAAGAGAGTGCCAGCTAGGTATTGAATGATACATACACTAGGCATGTACTTGAGTTACTGTTGTTGCCTGTAGTAGTTTGTAAATAAACTTTATTGGCGATTGTGCGAACAAATTCATTAGAGTCAAAATGAGGGACATCAGAGATGTACCAGGAATTTGTAAACTATAATATAATTAAAAACTGCGTAACGTTTGTGAATTTCAAAAATTGGTTATTAAAATTAAGATTTGAGATGATATTTGAATTTACTTAGACGCATGCATCCTAAAACGACCATTCTTAACCACGTCTGTTCATCTTGTGATGATTATGTTACGTTAAACATAATTATTTAGGATGGCCAAATTTTTTTTTGCTCACCAACTGTGTGTGTATGTATGTATGTATGTATGTATGTATGTACCAAATAAATGTAACGAAAGTGTCACAGGTATGGCATGGATGTATAGAGCGCTCGATATCGTAATAGGCAGAGCGAAAACGCAAATCAAAGGCAAATTTTTGTTTGCTGTCGCTACTCCGAGTTTCACGCGCTTAGGCGATCATCAGGCAACTGACAGATCATTTAATTATTCATACTCTTAAATTACAGTGTTGTGTTAAGTGATGTTTTGTTACATGTCGGGACTTAGTGAGAAGTTCTGATCTGCTGTTCGGGAGATTTTCTTTACGTCCCTTCATTATTATTAATTTTTCCTCTCGGCATAAGTTACATTTTGTCGTCCCGGTTTTGCACGGGAGAATTTGTTTCAGAATAGACCATTTCGTTGTGGAAACTAAAGTCTGCTAACCACAACTTCACAACGAAATGGTCTATTCTGAAACAAATCTACCGGGAGAACATTTGTATGCCCATTTTTGTGAGGGGGGTCATGAGGGAATTAAAGATATGCTAGTCAAAATAGTTGATAGGACGGATGTATCAGACCCAACCAAAAGGGAAGGTTTTTGGACATATAAATTGGATTCTTTTGTACCTAAAGGTTTGAACCTTAGGGACTTCTTTTGAGTACTTTTTAATGGTTTTTCTAAATTTTTTAGTTATGCTATGTATATAAGGAGCATCTTCTATCATGTATTTCTTATTCTTGGCAAAGGGGCAGTGCCCCGAAACGTTGAAATAAAGTTGTTTTAAAAGTTTTATCTTGTCAGATATAAATGGTTTTAAAACTTGGGATA